>JAODAC010010593.1:0-84979 GCA_027575185.1 Mimaenictus wilsoni
ATAAGGACATTAGCAAAGATCTTCTCGAACCTGACGTAATATTTATAAATGCATCTGTTCCTACAGTTCGTTCGAGCAACTCCATCTGAAGATGTGCGCGTATCTATAAATACATCACCACATGTTTATATATAGTCCACACAGCGACCGCAAAAGTTTCCGCCGTCTAACTAGCCACTGTGAGCCGGGGTATGAACTGCTGACCAAGTCCGTTCAACGAGGCATGTAGAAAAAGATGCTCTCGGACGTGCGCTAATTTTAGCTGTGACTTTCATGAGCGATTCGCGATCGATGATATATCGCACGCATTTTCGCAAAATGTCTGCATACGCGCGCAAGCTGCGTATAGGGCTTGCACACTATTCGCGCATGACTACTCGCAAAATGTGCGGTTGTGTGACGCATTCGGCCGTTATTACGCGAAATTATGGCGGCGAAAAACAACAAACCCAAAAATCAAATCGCAATTGCATGCGCTGGTGTCCCGCGGGACGGCATGCATACAACCCCCATGCCTCCCATGACACGAATGAATGAATGATAACAAATCGTGTGTGTTGCATATTGAGCCGGACATCACTTAGTAATTGGATATTAGGGCTAGGTGGGTATTAGCCGTAGTACATTAGCCGAATAAAATTGCGCTTTGCAGAGTTAAATGAGCACGATTAGCGAATATCGGCGCAATGCGACGACGGGGGGCACGCGTGTAAAACGCGACGCAATGAATAGGGTAACATGTGGCGGCGGTCTCATGCCGCCGGCAGCGGTGTCGGCATTCGCGAAACAGTCGCATTTTATGTGCGATTTGGCGGAATCAAGTGCAATTGCAGGTCGCTTTTCCGGTGGCACGGGTTGACGCTTGATTTATGGAAATTTCGCGCTCCTATGGCGTTCCGGAAATCGCTTGGAAATGTCAATTAATTAGAGGAATTAGTATAATATCATGTATCGTATATTAATGTAAACAATAAATGTATTTATGGTGTATTTATCGCCCCAGAACGCAATTTTAACTTGATTTAATTGGTCTCATTTATGTTATACTGTTAATGACTATTTGGGATTTTCTTGAGTGTGGTATCAGTTGAATCGGCTCTTCGATGTAACTCTCGTAATGACATTTAAAACCGATTATTTTAAATTAAGCAGTGATAACACTTTTCAGTTACAGTTTTACAAATATCCAAATGAATATATTTCGACTTTTCGCAATAACTTTCTCAATATCTTAATATGCAAAATATTTAAGCTAAATGGAAAGCCATAAACTCAAAATATGTAAAAGACGTTACTAGACAGACTTCCTTCTTCTGCAAGTACGAACCGTCGATATTTGAAAATTTCCCCGAAATATTGCCCTTACAATCACAGCGCAAACCTTTACGACGAATATTGAAAAATCCCTAAAACTTGAATATTTTCGTTACATTTAGTTCCGCCTGCCGACCGGAACTTCGCGCTGCAAAAGTTCCCAACGAATTATATTAAACTCAATTTCTTTCTGCATATTACATTGATTTCGACCTTTAGTATTTTAGTATTTCAGCGATTCACTTCGAAACTTTAAACGTGCGAAGAGGGACGCCGTTTTTCTCTCTTCCTAAAACAGCGCCCGAATAGGATAAAAAAAACGGGCGACGGATAGATCGATTTACATAATTTTGCTCGGCGCATTTTACTTTTAGTATTGCAAAATTTTTGCAACCTAACGATCCGTAGCAAGCGGCTCTCCGGACCTTCGTACGTTTCGCCCGCAAACCGAGCAAGCGAGGGTAAAAAAATAAGAAGAATTGGGGGAAATTTAACGACGAAAAAAAGGGGCCGAAAACATGAAGGTGAAAACCGTGGGACTAGCGGAGGAAATGGGACATTTTTTGATGCAAGTTTACTTTTTGGTTTTCCATTTCAGTAAACAAAATGACAGAAATATCCACTTGACAATTCCACATGACCGTTTTGCGCCAACTTCTTGTACAGTGTTTCTATTCATGGCGCAACGCAAATGTTAATATGCCATACAGTTGTGTCGCCACACAATTTTATTGTGGGAGTATTATTTCGGGGGGACGAAAATGCTCCACGGCGAGCGACAAACACATATTTTAAACGATTTTAAAACTTCAACTTTATATGCCTTGTCGGCGAGCAGTGGCAAACTCTAAACGCGCTGAAAAGTTGCAAAACTCGGAGTGCTAGGCTAGAGTCGTCGTTCGACAAATCTGTGAATCATAAAACTATATTTAAATAAACCATGATGACATGATGGGATGCGGATTGTACACATCGTTGTTATCCTTTCGGAAAATATCGTCAATATTCGCACGAAACTTTTCATAACAAAATTAATGTTACAATTTTTAAATCATGAGATATTGAAGATACTTTTTAAAAGTATATAGTTATAATATATAGACTATAAGCATTTTTAGAAGACCTCGGTCCAACAGTACCATTTTTTCTCATATACCTCTTACCGCTACGAGTATAAATTATGTACCAACCGTTTCAAAGTGAAATTTGCTACAAAATACTGGAACTATTTTTATTTTAATTATTTAGAAGCTATATTACTATTATTATATTATTATATACTAACGAAAGTTGAATAATTTTACGTTCTCAGAAAAACGACTTGTAATCACCGTAATTCCCTTATTAGTGTCTAATTATAAATGTATTATTCTTTATGCGCCCTTAAATTAAATTATCAAATTTGTCAGTCACTTGGCCGAGAAATTCACGTCCAATTGAAGGCAATTTGCTTCGATTTGTATGCAATTCATTTTACCCAATTTAATTTGATTTGCCTGCATTGTGTTTTGTCGAAACACGAGGGGTTGGAACGCGTCGGCCTTCAAGAGTTCATTAAATAAAACAGATTGTGCACTGGCAATTTCTTCCTCCACCAACTTCTCCAACCACCGCCCGGCGGAGCTTTGCAGATATTCGGGAGACAGTTCGATCTCGCCGCCTTATTCATCCGGATACCCGTCATGGCCCGAACAAACGACGGTTGGAAATCCTTCCTCCGCATCACACTTTATCTTTTATCTGCCTGGAAATGTTCAATGCGACGATGCGGACTGCATCCGCAAAACGTCGCGGCGACGCAATCATATCGTATGCACCTCCTCCCTCACCACCAAAATCCCAGCGTAAATCTTACAAACTCATGACGTGGAGACATTGACTTCGTCAGCGACACTTCCTTGTACAACACTTCCATGATTGTGCAATGCGTTTGCCATTATTGCTCTTTTGTTTATGGATCTCCTTGATCTTCAGCTGAAATTTGGCTCGGATTGATATTGCCGTCGATCCTCGATGAGCCATCCGCCCGCAATGCGAAGATATTTGCACGCGTCAGGGTACGCTGTTAAGATAAAGCGAATCATAATTTAGTTCGTACTTTACGGAGGGTGCGTGCTTCTTTCGGCAACTGGGACCTCGCCAATCTCTCCATAACTTAATACTGAATGAATGAATATCGTTTATTATGATAAAACTTCAGCCGTCTGGTCTTGAGATGTGGGTTGGGCAGTGTTGATTTACACATTTTCGATTATGGTCGATTATACAGATTAATTTCTGTAATCACCACTAGGGTGCAAGATGCATTAAGAATTCGTCTGCGTTGCAATCGGAGGGTGTAATCATCGCATAATATAGATGATTATTTTTGTGCCTGAGTCACAAAAATGAATAATTCAACACTATTATTTCAGCACAGGATTGAATTGTAAGTGTTTACATTGTGATTACGCATGTCCAGGGCTTCATAAAATGTAGGAACAACTGTGGTTGGACATTATTTTAGCATCAGAGTTTGTGGAATAATGACTTTTGGCAGTAAATCAATTTTTATGATTTTTTTTTTATGCAGGTTTGATTCAATTTTCCGCACAAGATACGAAAAGACTAACCAAACCCGAACCTCATAGTGCTTTAAAATAATCCTTTTCGCTTGTTGTTCCTAGCTTGATTTTGCAAGTTTCACGTTGGTTAAACATTGATCTAGTCTGTGCTTGTAATTAACTTTCGTTTAATTCACTCCCTGCGAACTTGATGTACCATCGGTCGCTCAATAAATCCTAATAAGCAATAATGCGCAACTACCGCAGGCAGTGTTTGTTGCCAAGCGTAACATTTACTATTCAGTTTTGCACAAGCCGTTCAGAATGTTGCAAAACGCGCACGGCGCCGGTGTATAACGCATAATTCAATTGCACATAAACAAAAATACGAGACGAATGCATTTTATCATGTGAATTTTGGCAGCGCCGGTAGGCGGCAATGCGCGGCCGTTTGCTCACAGTTATTTTCACAACAGTGCATCCATTTTGCAAATGAAATATTTTTCATCGCCGCCCGGCGGTCCAATATGTTGAATAGCGGACAATGCAATGTGACGGCGCGGCGTGCAAATTCCCCTCAATTCCCGCTCGCCAACCCGTCTGCTTGCCGCCGCAAACGTTCGTTTTTTTCGCAGTTTATTTGAATCCTGAAGCCTCCACCGCTGTGCCACCCCACCCTACCGAAAAAAGCGCGCCGCACGTTTATAATATGGCATAACACGTGAATAAATATATGACGGCGCGCTTTTGCAATCTATTGAAAAACATGTACAATTGAAATTCGATTCGTCGTTTTATGCGCTCGTATAATATTGTTATGTGTACATTTAGCTTATGAGTGTGTGTCACGCATCATATCTCCTCGATATGCTGGCTGGCATAATGGAAAATGCGGCGGCGTTGTAAATTTATTATCCGACGCACTGGTTGAATTTCCACCCCCTCCTGGCAACTGCAGTGAATGACATTAACATCACTTCGCATTGTTCTCAAACAATATGCAGACAATTGTGAAAATGTTGGAAAAATTTTAACCATGTTGTTTTTTTACAAAAATTAATCTGAATTTAGTAGCAATGGAACCAACTCTTTGACATGTAACTTCACTTTGGGGTTCTGGCTGCTTTTCTATTATAAACATTTTCCTTAAATAAATTTAGGAGTTGAAGCATGACGTTATGATAAGACTAATACAAAGTAGAAAATGACAGCAAAAGAAATTAATTAATTTTCTGATTGCTACACATATGTTGATGAGTAATTGATATGTGTATGAATAAATACGGTATATGCAAATTGTTGTCCCAGGGATATGAAATCAATTGCATGCGTGCATCTGTACTTTGTACAGCTCCCTATTGCTATTGCAGACAGAGTTTACCGATGAGCGCGACAGTTGCGCGCGTGAACACTCGCGGATGATACCCAAATGGTAATGCAAACTTGTTTATCCACCGACATGATATAACCCAAATGCGCACCCCCGCAATACAGAGCGTCGAAATTGATTCTATATTAATTAGGAGTTTGCATAACTAAGCGCGGCGCGAATATCACGCCCCCAGTTATATTGTTCAATTCGATGCGTCGTAGCTGCATGGCTGAAGACGTTCCACACACCCCGCTTTACATCGATAATTAGCGGCGGCTACAGATGCGTGCACACAACATCCAAGTCCTCATGTCCTCCTCCACGTACGACGACTGACACGCTCCGGTATAATTAACGTAATAATTCTTTAATCAGATTATAACAATAATAATGACCCAGCGGCAACTACCGCGCATTGATCCGCGAGGGTTTAGCGAAATTTCGTACGGTGTGGGCGATAATGGATTCGATGTAAATGGGGTCAGCAGGATTGTGTCACGCTTTGGAAAATAAACAGTGGTCCAGTGTAGTGAGAAGATTAGTGCGTGCCAAACTGGTGAATGTAATTGGCATTCAATTATTTTTAGTATGATTATAAGGTGTTATTGTAATTTGAGTGTATTGTTGAATGAATCTCGTTTCAGATAAATATGTTCACATGATTAACAGCGGCGGCCTGCCGTGGTGTGGAGCTCAGTGTTTGTTAGATCACTGCAGTCAAGCAGCGTCGGACGTGGCTAGGCGTTGGGTGAGTGACCACTTGGTTTTCCCACTCAACAAGCAGCTGCGGCGCCGTTCGCGAACTCCTGACTTCGCGGTAAAAACGCGAACGAAGGTTGGGCGATTCGCTTGCAACGGTCCTCAGAAAAAACGCATATGCACAAAGAGTAGCGAGATTGGGCCGAGAGGAAGTTAATTATCAGCAAGAGGTGAAAGAGTATATGTGCAGGTGTAATGAGTAAGTAAGTAAATAGATAAGAATAAAATTCTATTTGACTGATTCGCTTGTTGCGTGCGGTGTTGGCGATTATGAATCATATTTGCGTTAATTCTGGTCCCATCTTTGATGAGCGGGCCAGACGCGTGGAACAATTAAGCATTTGAGCTTTTATGCTCCACGAGCCGGATATTTAGAGTAAACAGAATTTTGCACAATTATTTTAATTTACTCTTCTTTTATTATATTTCCAGAGTAATATCGAACAAAAACTGTTAATTCTTATAAATCGATTTTTAATTGTATTTCTTATTATCAGAAGTAACCTAGTTACACACTTTATAATCAAGTATTTTTATTTTGCAAGCAATATTTGTTAAAAACATGAAAAAGTGTGTGAATAAAAAGCTTTCGTGGGTCAGTAAATGACACGTGAGTTATTCGCCCTCACTGTTATAAGTAATTTTTGTTCAAACTAACATCGTTTCTATAAAGATATATATTTATAAAGTAGTAAACTATTCTCCACCAAGAATGAATAAATAAATAAGTTTTCGCGAAGCGAAAATCAACCACCACTTACTTAATTGAGTAAAGACGCCGAAAACTTTAATTCAATAATTCATTACACGAGGAGCAAATTGCGATAGTATGAAGTTACCCTCCGCATCGCAGGCACTCGCAAGTGTCTCGAGAAAAACCGCAACTAGTTTTCCAACTATAGCTAATTACGTCTACTTTATCGTTTGTTCTTTAAGCTTCTCTCAATATAATTCAAAGTGATTCACCTAAATTACTTCCCATACCTAAAGCAACTTGTGGAAACAATTTATAAAATTTTATGTTTTGAAGTTGGCTCTTAATAATTAAATTTAACTTATCCAATTATAAGACTGCTGAATAATAACATATTGCTTTTAAATGCAAATTCGTGGAACCGGCGTTATTTCTGAATTTAATTAAGTTTATCTCCGTATTTGTTCGCTGCGTTTCCTTTGCCGCTTATTGTATTTTACCTTTTGCCGCTAACAAAGTTTTGTTTTCTTTGCCATCTTCCGCAGCATTGCCACATCTCTTTATCGTTCTTTTGTGCGCTTAGTTTTATTCCGCGTTTTTCCGCAGCACGCCAATTTGAGTTATTTCCCTCTAAGGTAATGCGAAACATATTGTTCGTGCTGATTGCGACGCTCAAACGCTATAAGATTGCGGCCGCATGGAATGCGCAATGCGGTGCGCGGCCGGCGAAAGGGAAACTGCGATTTGCAAGAAGCGAATGGGTACTAAGAAAATTCACGTCCGGCAACGAGTGGCTACAACTTAGCACGACTATGTTTTCTACCTTTTAGGCTGCCCACGGCGCCATTTTTAAATTAACCTACATCAGCGGAAGCGGCAATAGAAAGGCCAGCACTTCGACAACCCCCTGCGCACCTGAGAACACCACATGCATAGACATACCCTGAAAGCGAGGGCACATTCTTATCAGGCGCGCATTCTTTGGGTGGCTTTTCATAAAACTGCGGTGGAGGCGCCGGTGCTGGCCCCAGAAAAAAGCCACAATGCAATTTATTCCAAATCAATTTAATCTGGGAACAAATTCCTTCATTAAACGCTTGTATCCATGAGGAAACAATTTACAACAGAGAATTTTATCACATAAATCAGTATTTTCGAAACTTTTTTACCTTACCCTTTCCATTATACTCTTATCATTTTGAGAGCCTTTACTAGAGGTGTGCAAGAAAATATCGTGATCGATTTCTTGCCTGCCAGACTAATAAGGAGAGGGCACTCTTGTGTCTTCGTGGATTTAATCGATATACTGCATGCGTATAGTATAAGGCTAGAAACTAATTATACTAAAGTAAAATTCAAATCCACGAGGACTCATGTGTACCCACTCCTGGTAAGTCATGAGTACCACATTTGGAGAAACACTGATAAAAAAAAACCAAACATTCGCACGTTCCATTTATTACATCGAAATAAATAACGCATCATATGTAAATGGAACAAATCGATTGTTTAGTTTCCAGTTTCAACTGGTTTACATTAATGGACTTTGGAAAATTACATTTAAAAAAAACGGAAAATTCAATTTAAGTTTCGAAACGCATTCGGTGGAGAAGTTCGGCGATGGCATTTGCCAAACCCGAGAGTCCGGACCTACATTAAAAACGTGGAAAGTGCACAAAACGGCCAGTTGAGCCATGGCCAGAGTGGTGGAAATTTTTATTGCGCCACCCCAGCGGACACAGATCCCATCAAAGATGCGGAAGTAACACCTGACTAACCTCGCAGGTCGAGCGCGAATAAAACACGTTCCCCGAGCCCTTTATCACCTTATTTCGCGTGAATTTTTCAAAAACCCTCACGTGTTATTTCTCCACATTTCACACATATCCGGCGCTGAAGTTTAACGCGCGCTTTTTTCATCCACGATTACAAACGATTCCGGCCTGTCCGCTTTTATAAATAGCAAATAGCAATAAATTTGACTCATTCCGCGCATTGTAAAAATAGGTATTGCTAAAAATACGCGCAAAAAATAGACGCTGATCTTATGCATATTCATTCAAGCTTCCCGATTTATGTCACGCCAATCATGGAATAAAAGAAAATTAATCTAATTGGCAATTAGTTTGCGCAATACTTGAAGTTGACTAGCATTTGCAGCCCCGTGTCGCAATTTGCTTATATTTTTAGTTCATTTTCTCTGGCGAATTTTTTGCTTAACGTCATATTCGCCTATAATCCGGATAATTCAATTTTTATACAAAACTGCTTCTCCTAATTGGATCTCAAAAATCAAGAGTGACGTAATTTGTAAATAGACTTATTAAGACGATAATTGTATTCCAACACGTTGGTGGCGGTAAGATTCCACGTTGTCAACAAACAAGAGCCCTAAAGTCGCACAATGTCTTGTTTACAAATAATCAAAGTTTAAACCCTTCAAGGTTTACATTACGCTTCATTACTATCTCACAATATAATTACGATAATGTTAAGTAAGTAGTTGTTGAGGTAATAGATAGAGATTCAATCAGGAAGAGGCAAAATAATGAAGAAATGAGATTACACGATATAAATATAATATATAATATTTACCTGTTATATCAACGCAGCAAAGCACGGCGAATAGGAAGCCAAATAAATTCCCTTTTTCCACCATGGTGTTCGTCCTTGGCAGCTTGTCGCAAATGGCCGGAATTCCAGCTTGTGGCTACAGCAAAATCCAAAAAAGCGGGTGGTTCTCAAATGTAAACAAAAACAAAGCACACTCGGAGTATTCTCGCCAAAATGTGGAGTCTTCGAGCTTTTCTAAAAACACGTCTCACTGCGTGACACTAGGTTGACTGTTCATTGTCACTGCTGATTGACGAATGCAAATCCATGTCGCTAATGTCCGAAAATGCACGTTTCTCACTCACTTAGATACCAATTTAATAAGTTTATAACTAACTTAAGGATGGGTTATTTTACTAAATTTTTCATTCCTGAACTTTTTACGAAAGTTTTGCAAAGCTGAAAAGTGATTGAGCCCCTGTGCAGAAAGCACACACGCGGGCTCGCTCTCTCGCGCGCGCTGTTATCACGAAAACGCTGGTGGTGGTTTCGGTCGCGACCAGCCGGGACTACGTGCGGGAGCGTACTGTGCCTGGCGGTTCGTATCAGGACTCGGCGTCGTCGACGACGGTGGTACGCGTCGCGCTGCCTCGCACCGCGGCGCACTTCACCGACATGTAGCAGCCACACGCACACGTTGCGCTGTAGGCGATCGTGCGCTGGTGAAATTTTAACAGGTGTTCTTCGGCGCGCACACTGCCACCGTCTACGCCCGGGCGTTCTTCGACTTCTTGACGCGACGCGTGGCCCCGTCTCGGTGATGGTGTGCGCGCACCGCACCCCCATTATGCCGCCAGGTGATGGTAATACCTGCCGCAGTTGGCATGTGTTCGCCTATGTTTTATACAATAAAAATACATATTTCTTTCTTCATACGTGACCTTGGAGTACTGTATAGTCTGGGGACTTTTGATGGCCCAGCAATCGAACCATTTGTATGTTTGTTTATTTATTTATTTTCAATGTTTCCATAATTAGTTTGAGTAAAAAACGTTACTGGTAGTATAAACAGTCGTTGACCGACGGATGCAGAAGACATTTTCCAGGAATAGTATATGTATATAGACATAAACAGTATATTTTACCAAATGTTAATATGTAAAAATGTTATTATTTATCGTAAAAATTTATCACCAATTCAAATTTATTTTAAAAAAATGTTAATTATGGTATGACTCCCTTGAAATTTCCCATGCAGTTATTAGTGCACCGATCTAAATATAGGAGTGGTGATTATAGATATATTCTTTGGTTCTATACACTAGGCAAAACTTACTTTTAACGGTTTTTCTTTTCATTTGAAAAGGTGGAAGGAAAATATCAGCTATTAAAATAAAAATACTAACATTTAAAAAAGTTTGATTTTTTTATTGCAATTCGAGGGATTTGATTGATTGACATGAAAAACGAAAATATTTATTTTTCCAAGTGAAATTTGTTTCTTTTACTTTAAAAATCAACAGTTGTTGTTAATAGTAAGAAATTTTTAATGCCAGAAATAACTATCCGAGTTACGTAGTGTGCAAAATATATAGCAATTAAAGAAATAGAGACAACCGAACATTACACCAAATATCTTTAAAAATAAAATAAATATTAATTCCTAATTTGGAGAATTTAATGCTATACAATACAAAAGCATTTAAGCGTTATTTAAAGGTTGTTACAAAAAGTAGCAAACGATTGTCAGTTGTATTCTTGATGTAAGTCTTGAAAGTATATATTTTGTCGACAATGCTATAGCTGCTATAATTATAATCTGTTTGCTGAACGCACGGCATACTGAAAATCAAATAGAAGTGCTGTGGGAGCGTGAAACAGGCGAGCGTGCTACTTCGAGTGCGGCTTGAAGAACGTCAAGAAAACGGCAAGTACCTGCTTCAGTCAGCGCGCAGGTGAATAAAAGCCGGACACGGAACAATAACCAGCGCGGGAACTAAAATAAGAAGACACAGGAAGTACCTTCAGAAGGTTATTATTTCAACGCAGGCGGACATAAAGCTACTCTATTTATCGGCGACTACGTTTGGCTATTTCTAGGAAGTTGATGGTCTATGTAATAATTGATTAATACGATTCGAAGCTCTCCTGCAACTGCTGAATTCAATTGGAAAATGTCAGTGTACTAATAATAGTTTTTATATACTTTTTTTGTAAAAGATGAGGAGTATTTAATATTTCGATTACTCGTTGTGTTTTTTTTTCTATTTCTCTAAGAAGTCTTTTAAACCGTGTTTGCCAAAGTGTAATAAGCATATACTTATTATTAATAATACACACATCAAAGATGGAGGAGACCCATTTAGAAGGTTGACTAGATCGAGGGGTCGATAGCCTTACAAACATTATGGAAGGGCACAGATATGATTTGGGAAAACACTTCCCAAGAGAATAAAGGAATGTCGAATATGATTATCTCGGAAACGGAATTAGTATTAGAAATCATCGACATTTCAAATTTCATCATCCTATGAAAAGTACGTGTATATATGATTATTATATATTATCATAATGTTTTACACTCATAAACCGAAGAAAATGTGAATGGTATTAGACCATTAGTTTGACCTACGTTTGATCTAGTGCTTTTCAAAAAATATATCTGCAGAGAAGTGCGACTCCAGTTTGAAATTCGTGCTCTATCCTGCTCTATTCATGTGTAACCTCTATATCACGTGGCGTTTTCCCAGCAGCGTCTTCTATGTTCCAATGTGCGAACTTAAACAACTTGAAAAAGGTATAAAAAGGCATGTTACATTACTTACGCTCCTGTTTAGGGCAACATTCGATACACACATGATAAAATCAATTTTCAGTAGCGTTCACAATGCAACGTTGGTCATTAATAAATACAAACTTATTATGCTCATTTTGTTATATTTCGATGTAGTTTAACGAAAATATAAGAAAATAAAATTACTATATCGTATATTTTATAGTACATAAACCTTTATAAGGATAAACCAATAAAATTAATCTATGATATACAAAATATAGTTATCGTGATTACAATTGTTATCGTTTATTTCATGGTAATTTCCTCCTGGCCAATTCGTAAATTCATTAAACATACGCTCCAAAATAAATTGAACAAAATTCATGATGACGAGCAACTCCAAATGCAAATCATTCATTCGCCTGCAAATATTAGCATCGAGAAAGATAGCACAGTGATAGAAAACAAAGATCAAATTGCACGAAGCAAACAGAACAAACCATCTTGAATTGCATGTAGTAGTTAGTTTTAATACTAATTTCACTCCTCTTTCTTTTGTCTAAAACCGAATGCATCAGCATCATGAATTTCCAATCGTAAATGATGCACTTAACATCTATATATGCACTAAAATAATAGCTTTAATTTAAGAAATTCTGAAATAGATACTTTGAAGTTGTCGCAGTCCGTTCAGACAATCCAATATTGATTGAGTTCACACGATCATTGTGTTGCATTATCGAATTATCATATGTAGGTTTCATATATCTGTTGCCCTTCTCTTTCAGTTTCTTTTATGTTTTCATATATTATATTTACTTAATTAGTTTCCGTATCGTTTGCATCTCATACGTCCGGTACAAATTATTGTTGCGGGAGTTTTTAAAAATATCTATCGACGTTTCTGCTAGCTTAAAATATTCCGAATTTCTTTGTGCATGTGACACAAGAAATCCACGTAGCTCGGCGAGCCATCCAAGCCTCTGTCCTCGACCAGGAAGTGCTTGAAGACGCTTTCCATCTTCTCCTTCTGCCTGACCAATGTTAACTGTAAACCGATCCATGTGTTAAGAAACATATCAAAAATTTAAACAATTGATACCAGAGTATTGAACCTTGAAAGTATCGACATTGAATCTTGAAAGAAACGATACTCTTAAGTACTGAAAGAATTGATAAGTATTGAATTGAAATATCAATACTTATCGATTCCAATAGTTTTAGCACTTCTGATTTGTTAGCACTTACTCTCATATATCTGTGACGCTGTGATCTAATTTGTTCAATAACTGTCCGAACCGCTTCCGATGTCGGATTGTTCAGCACAGGCAAACTCATTTGCTCGATGTTGATTTGAACCGCAGATGGAACTCCAAACACTTGCTGAACGAAATCCTGATTAGCTCCCAATCCAATCCACAAGAACATATAAATGCCATTTTCTGTAAAGCAATCATAATTATTTCATAGTAGTTAAATTAAATGACTGAATACAACAACATACCTAAAATGTAAACGCCTTGATCGGTCATTTTCTCCACAGTGCAACGAATTTGCATTGGCACCTGAACAGCCTCGTCACCATTGACAATGATTTCGTGCAAAGGAATTAAGCGCGGATAGAAATAGCTAATCGAATTGTGGACATCCATCGTCATGACAGCCATCATGGCAAATGAACGATCATCTACAGTCATATCGGAGCCTAAAATAAAACAAGCAAATTTGCCCTCGCTCTATAATTGATCACAGTTTCTATTTCAATTTTTACCTCCCGACAATGCATCACTGCGGATAAGACAATTCACATACAATGGGAGCAGTTTCATACATTCAGGGAGGATCAGTTGGCCAGCGCTGCTCGGACTAGCGCAATTCTTGCGATAGTTCGCTAGCATTTGCGCAGAGCGTTGCACGATCGCGTCCTTCACCGCCTTCGGATTGTTGTCGAGAATCTTGTACGCCGACTGCTTGCTGAAAAAGTTGATGATCGTCTCCAGATCACAGCTGCGATACAAATCGGCCATTTGCGAGCATGTCTTGAGGACCTGATTAATGATGCGGAGCCGTCGCTGACCGGACACGGATGTATACAGAAGCGCCACTTGGATGTAAATTCCTTCCTCTTCCTGGAGTTTGTCGTCGTGTTTCACTTCCACCGCGAGTGCTTTATCACAATCTAGATTCGACAGAGAGAAAATGAGGTCAATCTGTACACATCTATAATTTGGTAGCAATTTATATCGTCAATGTTATAACGTATAAAAAAGTGTCAATATATTGAAATTTTCTCTTTGGTATATTGTACGAAAAGGATCGAATAAAATTATAAAAATTTATGGGTTTTGATACTTGAAGTTATCGATAGTTAATTGTCGAACGCATCGAAATAATGTTTATTGATTTGCTTACCAATTGCCGCCAATTCCATATCCGTGGTGTTTGACATAAAGCAATGACCATAAAAGTCAGTAGGGCGTACTCCAGTGGACGTCCTCACACGCATAATAGAGTCGAATGCAATCGGACGATTAATATTTGTTACGATGTCATTGATCAAACGCTCACCATCTACATCAGCCTAGAAACAGCAACAAAATTAGATATAATATGTCCCATTCATTCCAAATCTGAATCTAGAGTTAACTAATATACCTGGAAGTAGGTGTATTTGTAAACTTCACCACCAGTTAACCGTGCAACCTGACCAATAGTGGCGATATCAATATACGCGTTATTAAACAGGAACAAATCAACGGCGCATCCAACGCCAACGCAATCTTGACCTAGCTGATTGTATGTCTGGTTCTGCGGCGTCAAAATCGTGCGCTCTTTATCAGTGCCAAGCAATTTCCTCTCATCTCGCGCCTTCAGCTTGCCTGGCGCGTCGGCAATAGGGAGACTTGAATGGAATACCAGCAATTTGCCGGTGCAATCAGAAGCTTTAAGTGCCTCCATTCCGGCGACAATCGCTGGAAGAAGAATCGTTTCACATTCGCGTGTTTCTGCGAACATTTGTGGAATTTGTTCCATGAGAGCGTCGATGACCGCTTCCGATTCTTCCGGAGTGCAGAGGAATCCATCAAGCAGAGGCATAAACATTTCCTGCACGTCTCCCACAACCAACATTTGAGGTGCTGCCAAATTACCCTGAATAAGAAAAATTGCAATGTATCGATAAAAGGAGAAAGTAATATTTTATAGAAAATACCTTAATGTTATAAAAATGTACAGAGCTGTTATATGTGATGAAACCAACTCGCATGTTGCTCTTTGTTTGGCCCTCATCGATGGGAAGGTTTTTGATGATGTCTTTCATTTGCGAGCAAATCAACGATACCAAACCAGACTTAATGTTGTTGTAGGAGACGTCAATAACGAAGATGAACGCCGGCGGTTTGGGGAATGTGTTGTTTCGACAATAATCTTTTGTGGCAGTAAATTCGTAAGTGCCCAGCACCAATTCGGGACGCTCGAAGCGATCCATGCGTTGGCCAGTGTGGTCCAAGTGCTGGAAGTATTCGGCCGGCACATCCGTGGATGCTTTACAGAATAAACACTGGAATCGCCGGCCAGAGTCGATGAATTGCATGTACGGACACATGTACGCCTTACAACGAATGCATCGCACCGGTCCGAGCTCGCCGAAATTCACCACTGGCGGTGCGTATTCACCTTCGACGGTGCGTGCCATCGGGCTAATGACCAGGCCGAAGGGCACCGCGGTTTGCTTCATCAGTTCGTTGGTGATTGGCACATTATACATAGTTGAACGAATAAAGCGTGGACTGGCATAGCCTTGATCCTGGACAACGAATTTCGTCGAAACCAATGGCGGTACTAGGCCTTTCTGATTCGAATAGAAGATGCCAGATCGAGATGTTTGATCGTCATGAATAACTTGAATCTATGAATAAGAATAATATCGTTAAACAATCAAAGCGGAAAATAACTGTGGAATTTGCTTTGAAAACTATTCTCTAAAAAACTTTCTATACTTTAAAATAGACCATTTGTATTTTAAGAAACTTTTATGACACTAGACTAAACGCAAGTTAAGAGCTCATTGAAGCAATGAATAACTCACCGGACTTGGCATTTGATCAGGGTTTAAACGCTTCTGTTGTTGCTGCTGCTGCTGTTGAGCGTACGCAGATTGATTATATTGGTTCGGCATTCCTTGATTAGGCATAGGAGGATATCCAGGCCGGTTTTGCTGCCCGTTAATAAAGCCTTGTTGCTGGTTTAATGGCGGTGGCATATGCGGGCCATTATCACCATTCATCGACTTTTGTCCATATGGACCACCGATGTTCATATTCTGCATTTGATTGTTCATCTGGCTGAACTGTCCTTGCTGACCAGGCATTGGCGGTTGGTTGAAATTGTTATATCCACCCGCTGCAGACGGCATTTGACCAGGCATTGGTGGCCGTTTCGGCATCATAGGATTTTGTCCAGGCATCTGTGGCATACCGCCCATCGGCGGTGGCATATTGCCCATTTGATGTGGTCCCGAGGGAGGCATACCTTGTCCTGGAAGCGGGGGCATGTTTTGTCCTGGTAACGGTGGCATATTTTGCCCAGGTAACGGAGGCATATTTTGTCCAGGCATTTGCTGAGCAGGTATAGGAGGCATCTGCTGACCAGGTAATGGAGGGATATTTTGGCCAGTCATTGGTGGTGGCATATTTTGTGCAGGAAGTGGTGGCATATTCTGACCTGGTACTGGTTGCATTATCATATTTCCTTGCGACATTGGTGGGCCTCCGATTTTAGCACATTGTGGAGACATTCCTTGTCCAGGAAGTGGTGGCATTCCTCCCATTGGCGGCATACCCGGTGCTCCAGTTGTTGGCGGCATACCTGGATGACTCATTGGAGGTATATTTTGTCCAGATATTGGGAGCATATTTTGACTAATCACTGGCATACCCTGCGAAGCTGGTGGAAATTGACTTGCTGGCATACCAGAGGCTCCAGACATCGGTGGCATATTCCCACCAGGCCTTGATTGATTTTGACCAGGCACTGATGTTGGTGGCATCTGAGTCGGTGCGGGCATTGGTGGCATACCCGGTTTATTTCCCATTGGTGGTACCCCTGTTTGGGGTGGTAAGTTTGCATTCTGTTGACTTGGTGTTGATTGAGGAAGCATACCGGGACTTGGTGTATTCAGAGTTGGCGGCAAATTGTTATTAACTGCACTAACATTCGTGTTCTGCATCATGCCTGGCATTGGAGACATTGCAGTTTCCTGTGTCATGTCCAAACTTGCAGGAGTATTCTGTGGCGGTGGCATACCCTGCATAGGTGGCATATTCTTAGGAGACCCATGCCTAACATCAACACCATTCTGGATTCCATTCAGAGCAGAAGGAGGTAGTTGACTTGGTGGCAACTGACTGGGTGGCAATTGACTCATTGGTGGCCTCATATTGACAGCACTTGGCGGAAACTGGCTGGGTAGAATTCCAGGCGCGCCAGGCCTAAGTGGTATGTTTTGGAACGAACCAGCTTGTGGTGGTCCACCAGGCATTTGTTGCCCGGGTGTCGCTGCCCGATTCGGTGAGAAACCCTGCTGAGGTCCAGCGAAGGACATGTATTGAGGATTCATCGTATACTAGAAGCAATACATAAGGCGTAAACAAATTGCAAACAAATAACAATCAGCGATAGTGACAACACGATAAATGACCCCAATTACCGCAGTTTTCAAGACCTTTGGAGCTAGAAAATGATTAAAAGTAATACATCGTTTGTCAACTTACTTGTCGTCACTTATAATTCAATTCACATAAAACAATTAATTAAAAAACAGGGAAAATAAAGCCCAACTAATCATCACCGACCCTCTTGACACAGGGCTATGCCACGTAAGGTTACAATGCGCATGAATTTGTAACCTCCACGTCAATCTCAAAACACTTTCGAACATCTGGATTGTCAGAAGAACTTCAGCTAACCATCGATAGATGGTCATGATGTAAATTACAATAAATATTTATAAACAAGCACATGCCATATTGAAACCAAATGTAAATTTAATTCTACATAATTTATTAAAATAATACATCAAACGTGATGAAATTTAAATTCACTTATTTTATTTTATTGTTGCCATTCCAAGAAAATATTTAATAATACAAATTAAAATTATCCTATTAGCTATTTAATATCTAATAGATGAATGATTATATCACTAAAATAACATTGAAATGATGTTATTAAGTTAAATTTGAAAACTGAAAGAAAACAAAGAAGTAATAAAGTTAGATTCTTAACGCCTAGATGGCGCGACGATGTCAAATTTTAATTTAAAAAAATTTTACGTTGAGGAAAGTTTGGTGGGAAATTTAAACATCGAACGCATTCTTCTATAAATCTACGCAAACAAAAAATCTACAACTTTAACAGGAAATTACGTTGTCAATAGGTCGTATCCTTTTGTCAAGCATTAAATAAAATTGACTCATCGACCTCTGAGTGCATCTTTCTGAACTGTAGAGTGCGCTTAATCCGAAGGGAATTTCAATAAAATTGCACGAATGTAAACACAATGCCACAGATCAAATGCGCAATGCGTTGGTGCTCCGTAAAGCAATTCGTTTATGGCATAATTGCTCTTGTTTTTTGTTATATCGTGTTTCATCCAGATAGACATGCTAAAATATACTCGTATATCAACACAGATAATATTTTACATCATATAACTGCGAACTATGCACAGACTGATTCAGGTAACCTTGAAATCTGCAACTATGATACACTACTGCAAAATGCAATGGAAATATATGATTACAATGATTTTCTTACATATAATATGAATAATGTAAAACCTGGTAAGTGTTTCATAATTTTACCAATTCAAAGTATTTGAAGGATCTTGTTTCAGGAGGAGAATACATTCCTACTAACTGTAAACCGAAATTCTCTACTGCTGTGATAGTATGTTATCGTAATCGTACCAAACAACTAAATGTATTTACCAAATATATGCATTCTTACCTCTCTGAACAAAATATACATTATAGAATATTTATTGCTGAACAAAATAACACCGAGCCTTTTAATAGAGCTCTAATGTTGAATTATGGCTCAATGGTGGCTATGAAATACAATTTTACGTGTTTAATTTTACACGATGTCGATTTATTGCCATTAAATACCGGTAATTTGTACTGTTGCACGGATATGCCAAGACATATGTCATGCAGTATTGACGTTATGAGGTAATGTGATACGTTTTTTACGTGATACGTTTTTTTATGTGATACGTTGAAGTTAACAGTAGTAATTTGAGATTGTTTAAGGTTTAACTTGCCATATAATCAAATTGTTGGAGGTGTACTCTCGATAAGATCCGAACAATTTAAACTCGTGAATGGCATGTCGAACAAATATTTTGGTTGGGGCGGTGAGGATGATGATCTTTTCAGGTAATATATTATTGTATATGTTGAATATTAATGTTATGAATACTGTTGAATAATTGTTTCGTTTTGAGGCGAATGGTAGCGAAGAATTTACATCCAATTCGATTTTCTCCATGGATTAGTCGATATACCATGCTTTTTCACAAACATGAGATCCCCAGGTATTTTTATTTATTTTTGCAAAATTGATTAATATTTATGAGAAATTTTAGTCCAAACAGGTACAAAGTTCTTGCTGGATACTTGGAAAGACAGGATTCAGATGGACTGAACTCATTAGATAGGCACTATGAAGTTAAGTTAACTCCTTGGTATACTCACGTGATTGTAAATTAATTTTGTGTGATTTTGACGTATTGCGAATAAATAATTTTTCTATTTTGCACCCGAAAATTATTTTTTAGAGAATATATTTCATCGAAATTGTGTGATTTTGATTGATAAATGCTAATTTTTCAGACAATGACCAACTAAAAATTTAATTTACTCTACAACACCTTATCTTTATCAATTACCTTGAGCATAATCTTTTTCATCAAGTAATTTATACGGTTGCAGGCATTTCTCAAGATGTCGGGCAGTCTTGGTGTTACGAGCTAATGTAATATGTTACATAGTCATTTGAGATCGTTAAATGTTTAATTTCAATCCAATTCGATTTTCTCCATGGATTAATAGATATACTATACTCTTTCACAAACGTGAAATTTCCAGCTATTTTTGTTTATTTTTGCAAAATTCATCATTGTGTGAAATTTTAGGCCAAACTAAAATTGTATGATTTTGATTGATAAAAGCGATAATTTTCAGGAAATAACCATCTAAGAAATCAATTTACCCCACAACACGTTATCATTATCCATTTCCTTCACCACAATCTCTTTCATCAATCTGCGCACTGCAAATATGTGTGCGTTGGAAATATTCGTGACTATCTTTTGTGGAACACGCGTTGAACGTGCAACTAGCACCCCCCTAGCTTCGTTAACAAAGGCCGTACGGAGATGCAGGGAAATTCAGTGCGGGTCACTGATAGGAACTAACAAGATAGCATTAACATGACGGCGAAGCGTCCAAACGTATCCGGCGATTTATTCACGAAACTACGCAAAAAGTCAATGTTTGTTGAGTGAAAAATGTTCCGGGCAGCAGTTGTGTAATCACAAGTGGTCGTATTATGTATTCGTGCTTACGGCACGTTTCCGAATCACCTGCCCAAATAAATTTCATTAAAACCTCGACAGTTTCTTTTTTGCTTCGGTAAATATTTGAAACATCTTTTTGAAATAACTCCAATTAATCATTAGTTTCATAAATTTTACACCAAAGAAGAGAGGAGTAAAATTATCCAAGTTCTTTAAAGTTAGTTCTTTAAACTATAATATAAACATATCAAAATTTCTGAAATGAATCTTTTCGTTTGGTATGAACAAAGCTACGATATTTGTTCCATGAAAAACAACCTAATGCGCTCATTTTGTCTAAAAATAATAGATAAATCTCAATAAGTCAGAATATCATTTTCCGAATTATTTAAATAGTAAATTTATCTTTAATTTGAGGATATAAATCTTTTCAATTCTTTTGCCTGCTACCATAAATAGAGAGATGTACATATAGAATTAAGTTTTATTCCTGGACTAAGCTGGTAATAAAATAAATAGACTTCGATATAGTATTATCTTCTTCGATCCACCACGTCCCTTTCTTGCCATGTATGAACGAAGCCAATTGTAAGCCGGTCTTTGGCAGGAGGCTATTTCAGAAATAGCAGGCTTAAAGAATCAGAGTACAATCCCTATTATAATTTTATAGGATAGTCTAACGATAGACGACTTCAACAAAGGAAAATAAAAATCTACTAGATACAGAGATGTTTATTATGTCATATTTTTTCGACGATCAATATTGTTTTATATATTAAATATTCAAAGCGGTGAAAATGTTTACACAGTTCACATATTTATGCTTAAATTAATGGTACTTTTAATCGAACATATTTCATGAATCGTAAAAAGAGTAATTTTAAACGAACGATTATCTGAAACACGTTGTGGTTTTATTATATAAAAATAAGACAGTCGTAACGTTTATTTGCTGCATTAAAATTAAACAACTTCCAATTCTCGATTCCAGTGTACTACTCTTGCATATAAAATACAGCGGTAAAAGGTTTAATGATATTTTATATAACTGAAGTATTGCGATGAATTCACAATCACCGTAAACAAGTAAACTTTGTTTGAATATGGGTTGAAATATGAATATATTATGCAAACATATTTTATTGTCTATCTGGTTATAACATATTAAGTATTTTACCACTTAATATAATCATATACAGTTATAACCTGATTATTTCTATGGGAACAAGCATATACTTAAACATTATGACATTTATATTATATTTTTTATTATATTTTTATTATATTATAATTTTTGTTGATTCATGTAATCTTAATGTGATTTTCTCGTTTCGTATAATTTTCCATAAAATTCACCGGAATCAATTTATTTCCTGACTACATGCTATCATTATCCACTTCCTTGCCTATAATCTCTTTAATCAATCTACGTAGTACGTACTATAACAATCGATATGTTCGTCTTTGGTAAAATGTACAAATGTTTGCATTTTCAGTTATGAGGTTTTACAGCATGTAAATATCATATTGTGTTTTATTAGTTCAAATTTACATTCTGGTATTTCGAACTATCAGATATATTTAACCTTTCGTTGTTCAACAGAACAATTGAACATTAAGTGTTTGAGTGCATCGGGTACCTTTTAGTTTTGGATTCGTTTATTATTCTCCGCAAATGCAAAGTTAACAGTAAAAGGAATACGATGTTACCGCGGTGGATTGGGAAATTTCGAATGGAAACGATATGCGTATGTGTTGGATTGCCCAAAAGCGGTCATTTGACTGTGGTAAAACCAACATCAATATTAATCGGGAAAATGTGCAAATTCTGGTTTTGCGTTTCTAGGATTCCATTTCAGATTTGAAGTAGTTTTTGGGATGGGCAATATATTGATCGTCCATGAATATTCTGAAATTAAATGGATTAACAAACATTTTCAACTAAAGTTAGGAGGAATCTGTCAAAAACGGGAAGTTCTTTTTCTCTTTTCTTAATTCAATCCAGTTATTTGAGATGTAAATTACGCAAAATTCAAGTTTTGCTTTTAAAATTACTACTATCATCTTATATTACAATATATTTTACATTGCTGATGAATTTGAGATAGTTTTTGTGATGGGCAATATATTGATCGTCTATGTATATTCTAAATTCAAGTGATTTAACAAACATTTTCAACTAAAGTCAAGATAAATACTTAAAAAAAGACAAGCTCTACTATCTTTTCTTCTTTTCTTACAGTAATCAGATCATTTGTGATGCTAATTTTGCAAAATTCCAGTTTAGAGTATAAAACATCAGCTATCATCTAAAATTTCAATAAATTTCACGTCGTGAGTGAATTTGAGTTTTTGTGATGTGTAATATATCACCCGTCAATGAATTTATAATATTTATAAATTCAAGTGGTTTTAATAACATTTTCAACTGAAGTTCTCTAAACTTCTCACCGTTTCTTAATCTAATCAGGTTATTTGAGATGCTAATTATGCAAAATTTAAGTCTGGACTATACAATTTCTACTATCACCTTAAGTTATAATATATTTCACATTGTGTGAAGGAAACACGTTGGGCTAATATTAATTCTAGCAAATGAACTGAATCGAAAGTACGTGAACAGTGGGTACATTCCTCGAAACTAAACATTTTCTTATTTCGCAGAGTAAATATCGCTATCTGGCTTATTATTGCAGCAAGGGTTTGCAAACACAAAGCCACAAAGTTGGCAGACTGTGCGTTATTTCAGAAAAGAAAACGGCAAATCGTTACCTCCTTTCATTTTGCGCGATGCAATTTTGTTTTCGTTTCCACTTTTGACAAAACGATGTCAAAAAAATTATGTAATCAGCTGCTCTCGTGGTTCGTATACAGTTGCAATCAAAAGGATACGACAATAACGCAATAGCAACAAGCGGTTAAAAGAGCATTAAGTTGGCAGCACAAAGGGCGGCGAGTGGCGATGGAAAAATGAAACGTGCCGGCCGATAGATTCGTCGGAATATAAATGTAGCTCAAACCGAGCTTTACATATTATGTAAAGACGCGCAGATTTTGCGTTTGTGAAGACGGTATGCTGATGGAAAAACGACTAAGAATATGGAAACAACCAAACATGCTACTGCTGGAAAGCAAACACCGTCAAGCGTGCGCAAATCGGCTCTGGTTTAAATATTTGAAGTTAATCGTCTTTGTGGACCACAGCAGAGGCCGAGGCGAAAGCTTTAGCAAAAACATTGTTTTAATCGCATATCAAACATGATGTGGCAAATACATTTACGGATCGTTTCACTTTATATTTCTAGAAATATTATTATGAATGAAAAGAGGTGGAAGGAGTATTTTTCCAAATGAATAAATGATAATTGAACGTAAAAAGTAGTATATGCTTTAAAAGGAGATTTTTACATAGTAAAAGTAAATTATCAATTAAATCCCGCTGTAATTTTGCTTCAGCGTGCATGTAACGAAACATATCCTATCTTTTCACAAAGATATTTTAATAATATTAAATTCAAGTAGGTTTTCTCGACGATTCTATCAAAACTCAATTAAATCATCTTTATGTCTTTGAAAATATCTCCCCCATGTATGTCTCTGGGCACTTCAACATGAAATATGAAAATGCGGCGCTTAAAACTTCTCGCGAGACATAAAAAGCGTGCACATTTATCACTATTATAGCCCTAATAGCCATCAATATCGCAATATCACATTCGTACTATTATTATTACGTTATGCAAAAACCATTAATCATCATTTCCGCGCGGCCCGGTGCGTTGCGAAATTATTTATCGACGTTTTTGTGTCTTATAAGTCTGGTGTGCTCGCCGAGCTTCTTAAGCTTTCCTCCTCCCGCCGCAGCGGTCCCAAGGGGCGCACAAGAAGCCGGGTCTCATGTGTTAATGGGTTTGTTCGTCGTATTTACTGTTCTTGTAGGCGGCGGCCGGAAATTGTTACGTTTGGTATGCGCTGTGCGGTTTCGATACGTTTCGACAATTCGGCTCTTCGTCATTCGGGCAACTCATGCGAATATTCGCACGAGATGAAAATCGATAATATGAAGACGAAAGCTATTACACGTATTTCACGTGTAGGTATAGAAAAAAAGTGGATTATCCATTCATATAAGGAAAGAATTAGCTTTTCAAAAATTACCAATTTCCCATTTTTTATTTAAACTACTGTGTGTTGTTGGTGTCAAAAGGTAAGTAAAACGTATTATACAATATTCCA
This sequence comes from Mimaenictus wilsoni, assembly GCA_027575185.1. NCBI lineage: Eukaryota > Metazoa > Arthropoda > Insecta > Coleoptera > Staphylinidae > Mimaenictus > Mimaenictus wilsoni. The sequence goes on from JAODAC010010593.1 coordinate 24,829, forward strand.
ATAGAAAAGTAGTTGAAAATGAAAGAAGAGATAACTGCAATGCATATGAATAGAAAAATACTTTTGTGTGTTTGTCGACTTGGATTGTTATGCTTTTCTTCAACGGCGAGCGCAGGCGCACACCTCGCTCACTGGTGTCGGTGCCAGCCTCGCTTTGAGGTACTATGAACTCATTTCCTTACTAAACTACGTAATTTGCCAGTACGGATATGAACACCCGTAGGATACGAATGTCAATTCTTCATCAAAATTGTACAATAGGAGGGGAAAAAGGATTAGAATCACCAGGGAATGTTCGCCGTGTCTTTTTTATAATAAAATGTAATCTGTCGATATTTCCACATAAAACGTTGATTTTTATTAAAATATTAATGTACAGGTTAATGTGTTAATGCACATATTAATGTGAGTTTACGGTTTTCCTCTATATAAAATATGCAAATGATTTAAATGCATTATAAATATGTTTTTAATGGCCATAATATCTATTAATAGACAGCATTCAAAAAATTAATTTGATTTAATGTGAATAAATATGGGAAATAAAAATAAAAAGCTTAAAACACACGAGTATCTTTTCAAACAAAAAGGACACTTCCAAATTATTTTTATTATGGATATAGATTATATAATTCCAAATTGAAAAATAAAAAATTAAATTTATGAATATAAAATGTTAAATATATTTTACCTTAATCCTGATACTTATCAAATAATTCCAAACGTATTTAGCAAATTCCCTACCGGCAACGTAAGCCTAATCTGTCGCCTACATGCATTTACAAGAGCCAATAATTAATTAATTCAGTACTTGGAACATTCGCCATTTCGTCTAATAATATAATTAACAAATGGAGCAGAACAAAAGCGTTATTCGTGAATGGTCATAAGCCCCCAATGCGCTAGTCGCTAATCACAATTAATATAATAAATAGACACATAAATAATTAGAAAACGCTTCAATAATAAATCATTTAATTTGACAAAACGTGCAAAATCGCGTAAATTGCTTGTTTTCGGTCGTAAAAGCGCCAACGCATGCACGCACGCCCATCGCGCACATTTCACTCCGTCTAGATTGGTTTAATCAAAGTTAATGGGCGATGATTAAACATTATTAATTAATGAAATTCACAAAGAGTTTGGCGCGGAACGAACGCGCCCTCCTGAAACGGTCAACAATAATACCGGTAACCGCGCGAACACGACCCACACCCACTCCTGCCGCGCCACGTGAGCATTATAATTTGAAAAGCAAATGTGCGAGATGCGCAGTCGGAGAGCAATTCTCTTTGTTGACTTTGCGTTTATGTATATCACGTTTGATCATTAATACGGTTTGATGAGCAGTGTTTATATCTTGACACGTGTTTAATTATAAAGTTTATTTTATTTACAAGTACATGTTAAAAATTGAATGGGCTTATTTTAACTACGTTGGTGGAAAACTGAGTTTACTTTATTTTTATTTTTTGTTAAAATAATTAATTATTTTACTCGGGATTATGTAATTTCACAATATGTATAACAACAGCGAAGAAGTAAAATAACGAATTGGATGTACTTTTTCTTTATCTGATGTTAAACATAATTATTTTCCAATTAAAAAAATAATAATTCATTAGGATACAAGTATGGAAACAGTGATTTTGGGCATGCTTTTGTTAGAGAATTAATCTTAAAGGTATTAAATGAAAAAATAAGTCTCAATAAATATTTTTTACTGTTATTCAAAACTATTAATAAATATTTCTATGGCATTATCAGTGTTTCTAGAATTATAAATGTGTTTTATAATGAAATTTATATAATTTAGATCATGTCTGACTGTACATTTTGGCAACAAATTTAAAAAGTCATTGCCAAACTCACGCTGCAGTTGTCAGCTAAAATTTGCGATAGTTACACGGTCGTATAGAGCGACCATAATAAATAACAATTGTTTCAATAATTGGGCACTTCATTTTACGCTACAGCGCACTTATCTATCCCTGCGCGCCACCGCCGCTGCATGCTGGAGCACCCTGGTGCACTAGCGCCCACCCATGGCTGCCGCCTCCGCCGCCAATGCCAGCAGAGTGGGCGCACCTCCGCCGCGAATCGAGAATCAATGTGGAACTCGCACTCCAACCGGCGCACATAGAACACAATTCATCGCAACACTTGCTGCAACAAAGCGTTCAACATGCCGCAAATTAGTGCTATGGCTCGTATTAATTAATACGGATTAATTAAAATCCACGCTTGCACTGTGTTTACTCGACATTATAAATTTAGACGTGTTTGTACATTCAGTGAAAATTTGCGCGTGGGAATTTTATTAAAAATGGCAAAGTGTTTTTCATAAATTTTTTATTTAGTTTCTATTCGAACATGTTTAATTAAAAGTTATTTTTAACGTTTTTTGTATTACTTGTTGTTTTAACTTCTGATTCTGATCTTCTGATCTGAGCTTTAAAAATGCAGTTTGGAAACCAATTCACACTGAAGAGTTTTCAATAGATACTTGTCCAGTCAACGAGGTCCCGGGTTCGATTCTCGGTGGGGATGCTTAATAAAGTGAATTCTTCTTCTTATCAATAGTATTGGCTCCTAATATGACTAATTGCATTGAACAAGAATTGAATAGAGCTAATGACCATAGCAGCCGATGCTCGGCAAATCAAACAAAAAAATAGATACTTCATAAAAAAATAGGAAAATGATATTCCAATCACCTAGGCAATACTAAAAAAAGCATTTATAAACTTTAAAATTTTGCTTTTATACGTCATAATTCGTTATACACTCCAAACTATTGTATCAATTTTCTATATCTATTATGAAGAAACGATCATCTACAGGCATCTCACAAACAAAAAGTCAAAAATTATTGGAGAAACTAGACTCAATTAGCATAGTCCCTAGTCTTGAAGTCCTGGAACTCGCCGATTACGCCGAAATTGAGCTCAAGTTCATCCTTGGGAATATACACACCGAAGATGAGCTTAAACAAATCGAACTTTTCGGCGAAAATAAATTCACAGACTCAGCGCCGGTCTCCGACGCCGAAGACGAGAAGCTGCGCGAGCGTTTCAGCAAGTTTTCTCTAATGTCTGCACCATCGCATTCGAATGACGAGACACGTCTGGGCACGCTCGCAAACATCGTAAATGAAGAAAAATTGCGCAGCAAAACAGATGTGCGGCAACGTTCGAGTACCCAGAGTAAATCTCGTATTTTACTGCCGAGTGATAACTTTAAGCAAACGATCGGAGACTTTAAGAAAATTAGACAAAAATTGGAAGATATTCGTCATTTCTGCCCGTCGCTTTATTACAACAATAATGATATTTTTACAATTTGGGGAAATATGCTGGAACTTTCGATCAATAATAGAGACTGAGTTCTTTATATATTCATATTTCGTGAGTTATATTTATGATTATGACAATAAATTAATTTTAATTTTCAATTTTAGTTTTTCAGGGAGGAAATTTTGACTAAAAATAGGGAAAAACGAAATATCCGAGGCTAACTTTAACATTGAGATGGAAATACAGATGCAGTACTATTTTAACTTTTTTTATATTAACTCTAATTTGTCTTGTGCGACAATGAGTTGTTTAAACATTGAATTCCACGAATATATTTCCAAAGCTGGTGGTAGAATATATTAAGAAGATATTTGTATTTTGTAAGAAACTTTTTATATTTACAATTAAAATTTTTAATTAATTTCTCTTTAGTTGACAGTTTTTTGTTGTTGTAATATTTCGCGAGTTATACGCCCGAAATTGACGAAAGTTTGAGGAACGTGTCGCAAACTTTATAAGCCTTCTTGTGCTGCTTAATCCGAGGCATCTCATTTATAAGATGATTGCAAATTAACGAAAGTTGAAAAGGGCTGAAAATAATAGTGTGAGAATGTAGTGGATGTGCACGCCGCGGTGCGCTTGGCATGCTCTTCAGGCTGGCGCAGTGCCGAAACTTTAAACGACTTATCATATTATTTTGTTTAATAATTATTATAGGCGAAACTTTGTTGTTTTGCAACGCGCCGCGCTTGAACTAAGATTTGATGTAAAAGATGACTCTTTGAGGAAGTTCCGCCATGCCAGGCGCTTTGTAGATGCCGTTGCAGAATGTTGTGCAAGAAACGAGCAAGTTTTAATCCAGTCAGAACGGGCACAACGTAAATTGCCTCCCGATGAGTTTATTATGCCTTGTATATAATGTTCTATAATTCTATATTTTGATAGTTGTGTAAATATTTGTTTCCCTCCGAATTACGATGAGGTTGATTGTTTTAGGTTGTTTACACACTGTATATGTTTCGATAATAACTATTTGTCAATAATTACATTGACATACAGGGTCAATTTTCTTCCTTTTACACAACTTTTAATTCGTTTTCAGATATTCACAATCGTAAAATAAGCCTTTCAAATCCTTTAATTCTAAATATTCTAACAAGTACAAGGACACGATTTTCCCCACTCTGCTCTTGCTTAAGTAATATTCTCCGTGGTTAGGCAAATTTCGGCAATGTCGAAACATCGATACACTTCCTGTTTGTCCAGTAAACAATCACAACATCTACGAGAAAGTCAAAATGTTGCCAAGTTCGCTCCTGATGGAATTGTACGATCAACAAATCACATGTGAAGGTATTTCTAAACTGTTATATCAATTCGTTTCTTGATTTGCTGAATTTTTATTAGATTTTGAAAGAATGCTGATTGTTCCCGCCGGACACGACACAACCTATAATCCGTATAAACCAATTAAGAGATCACCTATTCCATATAATCCTTTTAACATGGATGATAAATATAGTTCCCCAAAATCAACCAAAGAATCGTTGCACCTTAACCACCTACAAAGAGAAGCTTGGCCTTCGGATACGATTTCTTCGCCGACTCATGCTAAGCTGATATTATCGCCATTGTCTTCCGATAAGGATTCCGTGTCCTCACCGACACGTTCAGTGACATATTGGCAAGACCTTGAGATTTATGCATCCTCGTCTGATGAGGAAACACGTTCGAGTTTGTCATGGACCTCGTTGGACAGTGCGAATCAACCTCAGAAGTTGCCATTTAATCGTTCGAAATTACGTAAGTAGTAATCATTAGTCATTAATTAAGTAGTTATTTTTGATATAGCCAGGTTAAAGGAACGAAATTTTAGCAATTACAAGTTATCCGAAGGCAAAGTATTGTTCGTTTTGTTTTCACAATCGTGAAAAGGAGCAAGTCTACACGAGTCATTTCTTGAGGGACGAGGCACGTAATATTACTTGTCCAGCGTTATTTGAAGTTGTTTGTCGTTTCTGTGGTGCCACTGGAGCTGAAGCGCATACGCCGAAATTTTGCCCAAACCGGGTATAAGAATGATAAGAAGATAAGAAGATAAAACGTTGATTTATCTTATAGTAGCAGAATTTTCGGCGTGGTTTTAACACTATGGTGTTATTTTTATATTGTGACTTTATCAATTTGTGTATTTGATACTAACCAAGTGAATAAATTTTTTACATAAAACGTTGTTTATTTTTATTTCTTTGTTTATTAATCGGTCCAAACAGTGAACCTATAACAATGAAGAAGGATTCTACAATTAAAATGTATCAATTAACATGGTTATAAAGTGACCAATTCCGGAGAGTATGTAATAATTTTAATATCAGTTCACAGAAGAGAACACCCTCCTTTTGGTATCATTTTTAGCCTTGCCTCATAGGTACATGATATCTTTTTTGCAATAATTTATTATTAATTTTTTATATTAATTCTTGGAAATAATTCATGAAAATTATCTTCAAGAGGCTAATTTTAGAGAGTCAGTAATACATTTGGTATCGATCGACTTCTGGGACTCTCAATCTCTTTCTGATCATATCATTTTTAGCCCTATCTCATCGCTATTTTATAAGGAAGCAACTAACATATTATTAATAGCACCATTACTTAATGTTAGGTGTACTTTATACTATGTGAGAATATTTTAATGATGTTAAATTTTAAGTTATCACTATTTTAAGGTATCAAGTTTCCTTTCAATATTTAATTTCAGGATTATAATTAAATTCCTACCATTTCACAGAAGATAAGTATCATCCGATACTTGATCACGGCAACCTTAATTTTTGTCAATTTATTTTTAAAGTGTATTGATTAACTAGACTATCTTTATGGGACAATTTCAATTCAGTAAAGTAAATTCACAAAATCGATTATGCTTCGAAAACGACAATTCTGTCGATTTTTCTTCAATCACTGATTTCCTACACACTCGTATCAACGCTTGAACTAACCGTGGCACACAATAACAGCAAATTGGTGGTTAAACAACTGATTACGAGCATGATTCATCAGTGTCGCGAAACCCCGCTCTCCTTTCCGCCGGAGCGTTTTTCATAGCCTCGCACATCCTGCGCCTCGCACTTTGCACCCAGGCGCCCCCGAGCAACTTCATCCGGTCACACACAGCCAGACTCAGCGTCCAGACGTCTTTAACAATGGATGCCAAAGAACGCTTTCGAATCCTATCCCACCCGAGGGCCTTGTATTGTCTCGCGCTCGTTTTTTTGCGTACTCTCCGTCTCGGCCATCCGGTTGAGCCCGCCCGTCCTTTGCTACTCATTTGCTTCTTTTTCCGCCTGTCTTCCAGCGTTACCATTGTGCCTCTGTAATCACAATACCGCCAAAGCGGCCAAGATAAGTACAGGGAAGAAAATAACGTGTGCTCGTGATGTTTGCCGCGTTTTTGAAAAATCATCAACGCTTGTTTTTGCCAACAATACCTAATGATGTACGGCCCTCAGTGCCACCGTGCCGCGAAACAATGCAGGCGGCGGCATACGCCAGCTTCCAGCGACTTGAGAACAACGAGTTTCTAATCTGCGCGCCGCGCGTTTTTCCTGATGATATTTGTAATGACAATGGGTGGAAGCGGGAAGGTGATAGGACAAGGCCGGAACTCAGGAGCCGGGGGGAAAACCGGAGGTCGGCTGCATAGCAGGAAACAGAAGGGCAGTGGGGAGAGGGAGAAAAAACGCCCAATGAGCAATCTGATAACAAGTTTCCGGTTGCCGCTCGTAAAGGATTATAGAGAGCAATAATTTACTTCTGCTTCTTTAAGAATTTATAGTTTGCCAGGGCGCGTAGGGCGGGCTGATAACAGTATTCGGTCGTGGAAGGTGAATCAAATATACCTACGACGTATAACCTTCCGTTGTACCTCCGTTCAACAACGGCCTGTTGTACTTACAGTCTCATTTGCTGCAAATACTACTGACTTTAGTTTATAAATGCGCGGGAAACTAGCGTAGATAATAATCCCCCGGCGTAATTTCCAGCTTAAAACGATTCTGCTGTAAACTAATTTAATTTTAATTAAGGTAATTTTATTATTAATGAATTATTATCGCGAAATGCTAGCAGTCTTCAACATTTCCAGACAACGATGTTTGAAATTACAGCCGGAAAAATGCAAAACGTAACATCGGCAAATTTATGTGACTTCCGAGTGAACATTTTCAGCATTGTACATTAGTGATTAAATTATTATTGCGCATTCATCGCAAATGTTGATTCATTGTTTATCGTGCATGCCAGTCACTCACTTTGTGTGGATAACATGTGTGAAGTTGCAAAACTGGAAGCCGGGCTAACCTAACGTCGAGAGTTTTAATTCATGGCGTGTACTGAATATTAAATCGTGTGTACCCGGTAATCGTACGTAAACATGATTAATATTTACGCTAAGGTGTCCGCAGATTGCTCAAATATAATGTCCGAATAACAGTGTGGGTATTATATTCCTTAATTAACGTCCAGTGTACGAAGTTTAATTGCTTGGAAGCAAATCTAAGCCGTGGAAGATTCCATTTTGGAACTTGACGGATGTATAAACTATGGATGCCTGTGCAGTAGCTATACTGAAATTGAACCGAAAGTACGTGAAGCAATTAGGTGTTGTTTTGTAACTTCTATGTTTGCAAACTTATGTTCATATATATTCATATATTCATGCCAAAATTATAATAACACTAAATATATAGGTACTATAATTATGCTTAAATATTTGATTATGCTTCTTGATAGGAATATTATATTTCTCAACGAATTTGTTGTGAAATTACTCTTCACGTTAACGAAGGCAAATATTTAGCAATAGGAAAAAGAAAATATCAATAAGTTTCGTAATAAAGATATTTTTGCATGTGTTGGTGCAAGTTATATTCTTATATATTGAGACCTTTATTATCAATTATTTCAAGAGATTATATAAAAATATTACTTACTGTTAAATGAATTGAATATATTCATTGTCATGAATATCACCTAAAACTCTCCCCCATTATTCAAGTATAATTATGTTGTGGGTGTTAATACGCTGGCATTCACATTTCGCGTCTTATTTCATTTTCGCAAGACTTAAAATTTAGTGCCTCGTGCCTGTCCCATCATGCGATTCGAATAAACGTTAACGCGGCTGGCGCCGCCGTCGTACCATCTCCAGCAGCACCCCTACGTGCCTGCTATGCAGGACACGAAATTATATTTCGTTTAAAATACAATTTCGCCAGCTCCACACGCGCTATTAACCACTGCTAGACTCACTTAAATAAAATCCAACAAACACTGAATTTTCACACATAATAAGGATTGGTTTATCGAGATATACTATTGACACCTTCGAATACTTCTTCTATCGTATACTTTAATGGCTTCTTTTCACGCAGCGCAGAAGTTCAATTCGGTTTCGCCTCTTACACAGTTGTATCAAAATTGTTTGACACTTATATAAACTCGTACGATTGGAAGAGCGGCACGGTGGTGGCGCGGGGTCACGTTCATCGGTTTTGTGCTATTTGTACAGGTATCGTGATCCGAACGCCGCCAACATGATACCGCATGGAAAATTGAACATTATCTTATCCCAAGAACGTTTGTTTGCGATCCATTGGCAATGTGTTTGTTGCACCACATTTATCCGTCCACATGACGGTGCGCTGTTGCAAATAACGATTCTTATTTTATAGTCGCGTGCGGCACGTCGTTCGTACATTTCGGCCGTCGCTCACGGATTGCGGGGCGGTGGCAGGCGGCGTCGGCGTGTGAGGAGGGTAGCAAAACTGGTGCAGAACCAAACCGCGTATTGATAGACGACCCACGGCAGTGCAAACTACATCACGACATCAACACACTTCTAATTCTCACGCGTTAGATCATGAACATATATACGGGTTATTTTCTTATCTAATTACATTTAAAAACTTATTTGGGGTCACACAATTTAGTATTAAACTAAGATTATTTTATAGTAAAGAGACATTGAACCATGTTAGTTTATGCTAAATTGGACTGCAATGTGTAAGATTAGGTTAGTTCAAGTTAATTTCGGTTGGTTCCGAGTAGAATAGATTTAAGTTGCTTTGGTTATCATTAGGTTGCGTCAGTTCAGGTTGCTTTGAGTTAGTTTTGATTAGATTATAATTGTTTGGATTTAATTAAGGTTAGGTTACATTGGTTTTGGTTGGTTTTGGTTAGTATTGGTTGGTTTAAGTTAGTTTTGCTTAGTTTAGGTTTATTTTGGATTAAGTTTTATTACGGTACCTTAGTATAGGTTGGTTTGAGTTAGATTTGGTTACATTAAGCTAGTTTCGGTTAGTTTAGGTTAGCTTTGGTTAGATAAGGTTAGTATTGGGTATTTTAAGTTTTTTTACATTAAATCATCGGAATTGGGCTGAAAACATTTTGTTAAGAGATGTTTACATTCTCGAACGTTCTACGACCGCAGTGAAGTTGCCTTTGACATATCAATATGAATAAATGATCATCGGTAGACAATTTTTAGGATGTTAATCACGAATTGCAAAACTTTGAAAGAGAAAATGGTGAATGACTCCGACAGGACTTGAATTACACTGTGTAGTTGGTAACACACCGTACATGACATACGGGGATTGCAGGTTCAAGTCCTGTCGGAAGCATTCATCATTTTCTCTTTCTAATTAATATGCAATTCGTGATTAACATTCTAAAAAATTGCCCATTGATGATTATTTGTTCATATTGATATGTCAAAGGCAGCTTCGCTGCGGTCATACTTCATGCCAATATGATGGCAGTAGTGCGTTCGAGAATGTAAACATCTCTTATTTTACATTAGTTTAAGATATTTTAGTTTAATTACTGTCAGGTTAGGTTTGGTTGGGGATAGGTTTCAATGCGTTAGACGGTGTTAATAAAATGAAAACATACAAATTATATTAATGGCATAGATATTGTAAGAACTAATTACGTTTTCTAATAAAAGACAAGTATAATTTTGTTACTGTAACTATAAAGTTAATCAAGAGCTTTAATTATAATTAAAAATAAACAAAAGACTTCATAGAGCAGTTTAATTTAATGATTAAATATCAGGGCTCTTTTTTGTGAATTTTAAATCATGCTGGATAAAGGTGCTACGGAACGTTTAGTCTATAAAATTTTGGTTCCAACGTTTCATAATTTCTTCGTAAAGAAATATTTTATTACGGGTCATTGTAAAAGGTTTAATTAAAAGTTGAACGAATGCAATTGGTATTTAAATTCCAATTACCTAAAGTTATTGGCGAAGAAAATGAGGAAAGCGTAAGTTACCTTGAGCTACAAAGACTAAGTGCACAGCAAATTTATTAAAATTCACGAATTCAATGAAACGCTTAAAATTAATTACGGCATTACTTCATTGTGGATTTGCGTCCGGGCTCTCCGGAGGGGTGTAGGGACCGGCGTGTTGAGTTTGAATTATTTCTGGCTAACGGAATGACGCGCCGCCGGCGTTGAATTGCATTCTCCACTTTTTATGCGCGCATGCAACTGAAGCGCCCGGAAGATATTCCACCCCCGGCTGCAGCCTGCCGGCACACTTCGCGCTGCGCGGGAGTGTCTGAATGTTATCAGGCGAATGCAATTTCTGAAGCGCAGATTAACCATAGGTACGGCCCATTCATGCATTACAATATTCCTTTTTCCGTTACTATTTACCTGCGGTATCTCCGGCCGACACCGAAGAAAACTCCGAGTCCGAATGGCGGCGCGGGCGGTGGCGGTAGCAGCTAGTGGTGGCGGCGAATATTTGTATTCTACTCGTCTGAACGGGATTGAAACGTTGCTGGAGCGTGAATGCATAAGAGGAAGACCAAAGATTCCGCTGATGATTGCAGTCTGTCTGTCCGGCTAGTCGTGCCTGGCTGGTGTGCGCCCCGGAAGTACTCTGCCCGCCTGTAACGAAAACGCATCCTTTTCAAAATACTTAATTAATTTAAATCTTCAAGCATAAGACCCGAGAGGCGTACCTGAGCGTGCTGTTCTCATCGCGGTTGCTGAAATAGGCAGGAGACGTGAATGAGTTTGGTAATGTGAGTAACGGGCGCCCGTTTTTGATTAACTCACTCTTGGCGAGGGCGGTAGCGTTGGGGGAGTAGGCGGTGGTGTAGGTGGCGGCAGGTAGTTAGCTGAGGTGAGATAGGCGTCGGCAGGCCGACGCGCTTGCGTATAGTTGTGCGCGCTAGTTTTATAGGTACACATTGATTATGAGCATCACGTAACTGTTGGCTCATAACCGAGCTCGCAGGTCGTCCGCCTCGTCACTAAGTACTAGCAGGCTCTCCAGCAGAGCGGCAAAGGTGTATGTTGTGCGGAGATGCTAGCAAGAAAATGCAAGTAAGTTCCTCACGGGTGCGGGAATGTTGATTACTAGAGCAAATCGAAGTAATTTGCATTTGCATTTGCGCTTTACCCTACGCCGACGCACCGCCTCCCAGTAGTTTCCAACGTGGTGTACCAGGCAGGATCAAGCGCTATAAAAAACTTTGAAACATTCGCAAGAAAGTAAAGAACATTAAGTAAAATACTCGGGAAATTCACGAACTTCTGCAGATTTACATTTCTGAGCGAATTAGGTGAAAATTTACGCGAATAGAGTGTTTTCAAACTAATCTATTTGAAGGGTACTTTTCTTGTATCTAAGGATAGCTGTATACATTGTCAGTAATACAAGGTTAGCTTCTAACAGCGCCAATAAAGACAATCTATTATATCAATTTCATGTCTTAATATTCGAGGTGGTAAGGTTATAACATGAACATTGCTCCTTGTGTTTGCATGAGGCTCTTTGTGGGAATTACAGAGGTTAGCTGCTAACAGCAGTGCTCTTGCAGCGTAGCTCATTTGGGGCACTTTACACGCACCTATTAATGGGTGCATATTCGAACCTTACATAATTATGCTGTGCATGAACATTTCAGACCACTAGTAGAGTATGTAACTAAGCACATAATTGATATATTAGTTCAGCTTAATAATATTTAATGGTAAGCGTAAGTACTTCATCAAACTAACTTTAGAAATTTCATGTGACTTACAATTAATTTGGTTTAATTAGAATCATGTATTACTTTATGATCTCCATTTAAATAAGAATTATGAAAAAGAAATCGTTAGAGAATAATAAAAATAATAATAATTATTAAATTAATACGACAAAAGCCTCACCTAGAGAAAAACGATTAGACTGATTAGACAGGCCAAGGATGACTTATTTAACTGTGCGGGATATTTACAGCACGGTGCATGCTATGATACTATGAACACATTCCCTTACCGACTTTCGAAGAACTACGTATTCTACCATTATGGATATGAATAGCCGCAGGATATCTATGCCATTTCTTCATCAAAATCGATGCTGAAATGACCATATTATACGACAGGAGTAGAAAACAATTTTGCATGATATTTTAATAACATACAATATTACAATAATTGCGACATATTGGTATAGAGGGTGATACTAGTAAATTTCGATAATGTATCGATAAACTTGATATCTAGCTTGAAACGCTTTAGAGTAACCAAGTATGTTTCTCCTTGAAACTTGTAAACCCTGAAATGAATTGTACCTAAACAGCGTTCGTATCTCCAGACAAAGAGTTTCCCTAAACACGTCTCATCAGTATCCTTCAGATCACAAGCAAAAAAAGAACGTAGAAACCCAAAGAAGAAACGAAAATTACACCTTCAATAGGCACGAGAAGCTATACTCGTGAAGGTAAGCGTCGTATTAGACGCCGCAGCAAATTCAAGTCGCCGCCCCCACTGTTAGCGGCGGCGTCGTGGAGCTAAAGCGCCTCAGCGCGACGACCTGCCGCCTACTAAATATTCCTGCGACGGGGCATTGACGGATGCGATGCAGCCTGCGTAGATCTGATTATGTAACACAATCCAAACTAGACGCCCGTACATTATTCAAGCGCGTCCCAAGCGTCCCGCGGCAGTGCGCCGGTGTGCGCGCCGCCCTTTCGTTGAATGCGCACACATTCGCAAAGCAACCGCCACCATCCTGCTACCTCTGCTTCTGCCGCCACCATCGCCGCCACACCACCCACCTGCAATCTCATACCACGCGCACATACATTCCGACGGCGTGTTTGCACTGATGTTACAGAGTAAACGCGCGTGATACGTGGATTTTGTACCTGAATCCGACTGCTTTCCGGAGCGTTCGCACATTCGGCTGTTAGCCCACACACACACTCTTCGGAAAACGCCTATTGAAATTGCCAATTTTCCGGAGGAAGATTGCAGATTGCTGCCGGTTTTTATTGCTCAGATTATTCCCACTATGACAAATTTCACACGCTGTTGATTTCACTAATTTTAAATTACAACACAATTGTACAAACATGCGCAAATGAATAAATATTGATATAACGTTAATTTAAAATCATTTTTCTCTTTATTTAAACGTTTCTCTAATGAATTACATAAGAGAAAATAACAATTCAGCTTATTATGATAGTTTTATCTAAATAATAACAATAAATATTGATAGGACGTTACATTAAAGCCATTTTATTCCGAAAGTCTTATATTAATTACATTAAAAGCACAAATGAATAATGTATATGTTGTTACAACGATATCGTTACCATGAATGGATCAACATTGCGAAATCAATATAATGCGGCACCGGTACATAATAACAAAGTAAATATTAATGAACAACATTAACAACCTTAATATGTTTGGACTGGGACCCATTTCGAGCTTAATTTAAACCTCGTTCCTTGGGAGTCCCTTCTCAGGACGAACCGTGTATTATCAAGAAGCAACACCTAACAAAATATTATATTTTGATATAATACATTGTGGCGTTGCGTTCAGCAGGTAAAAATCAACTACGGATTTACAATGGTGTGGGTAAATGATGTCAGAATACGTTAGATGGGCTCAATTAGATTTAATGCATTTGCTAAGCGGAAGGAAATATCTTAAAAGTATGGAAATTATTTAGGATATCCGAAATGTTTTAATTTTACTTAATAATTCATACCATTACAGTAATATAAGAAATATTCAGTTCCAAAGAAGAAACTGTACCGGCGCTTGCCCTTTTTTTGTGAAGATACCACCAATTTTCGACTGGAGGAGTTTTTCCGGTACCTCTGACAAATTTCCACTGTTTTACTTTTTAAATTTTGATCTACAAAATCATTCTGTAAATTGTCCTGATCTCAAAAGTACACAAAAAAGTAATTTAAATATCCTCTTCTTCATTTTCAGTAGGCTCATGCCTGTTTGTGGTGCTTCATGCTTCTTCCGACGTTGACTTCCATGATTCTGACCACCTCTTCGGTGGACTTCCTATCAGTCTTTTGATGGCGGGACGATTGGTTTTAGCCCATTTTGCCATCCTGTTGTTTGCCATCCTGTCGACGTGATCTTCTGTGCCTGTCCCACTTGACTATGTCTTCTACGTTTAATTCAGCTCTTATGGTGTCGCTTCATACTCGGTCCCATAGGGTTACCCTTTTTATTCGCCTAAGGATTTTTATTTCAGCCGTTCTCATTGTTTGTTTCCTTTTTGATGTTTCAGCCCTTGTCTCGTTAGCATACTGAGGATCGGGCGAATGCAAGTTTTGTAAATGCGGGTTTTTGTTTTTGTGCTGAAGTATTTGTTTTTTCATATTATATTGTTTATGGCTCCTGATGGCATCGAGGCCTTGGTTACTGTGCCGCGAACTTCTTCGTCTAGTTGTTTATTGCTGGTTATTACAACGCCTAAATATGTGCAGGTGTTTACTTGCTCAATGATTTTGTTCTTCGCTTGTAACTTGCAGCGTATGGGGTGTTTGCTGATGACCATGCTTTGTGTTTTTTTTGGGGATATTTCCATATTGTATCTTTCTGCTTCTGTTATGAAAGTTTGCAGGAGTCTTTGCAGGTCGTTTTCGTTCTCCGCCATCAGGAGCGTGTCGTCCGCGTAGCACAGTGTGTTCGCTTCTGTTGATCACATTTTGTATCCTCTCTTGTTCTTCAGTGGGGCCGTTATTTCATCCATAATCAAGTTAAATAACGCCGGGCTTAGGCTGTCCCCCTGCCTGATTCCATCTATCGCTTTTATGAACTTACTCGTCCCTTGCTTTGTTCTTATATTCATGCTATTTTGCGTATAGAGGGCTTCTATGAGGTTTATTATCTTCTACTTCTCAGCACCTGTAGTACATCAGTAATGCGGATCCTGTCGAAGGCTTTGCTTAAGTCGACGAAGCAGAGGAACAGTGGTTTGGCGAACTCTATTGATTTTTCTACCATTTGCCTTACTATGAAGATCGCGTCGACTGTTGATCTATTGTGGCGGAATCCTTGTTGTTCTTCGCTGTAATCTATATTTTCAGTGACCTTGTATTCCAGTATTCCTCATCGACAGTGTCTGCGTCTTTTTCAAGGCAGTTGTTTTCTATTGATATCTTCAGTCTGGAATGGTATAATATCCTTGTGCTTTCATTCTTGAACGATTCTATATTATATTTAGGTAACTTTGGGGGTTGTTTTGTTTTTTTTAGGATAGCTTTATAGTGTTGCGTTCCTGCATTTGCAGACGTTAATGTCCTCACATCAGCGATTTTGTTGGGGTGTACTTGTCGGTTTGCTATTATCATGTCTATCATGGATCTTTGTCCCCTTGTGTTATCAAATGTGTATTTTTGTTGCATTTTGTGTTTGTAATAGGTGTTTGGTATCCTCAGCTCATTCTGTAGGCACATGTTTAGGAGGAGTTCGCCGTTTTCATTTATTGTTTCTTCATTGAACTTGCTCATAATACCTTTCACAACTTGATTTCCGATCCTTGCGTTCTTATCTCCCATTATAAAGATCTTGTGGTGACTCGCAATGTTGTTAATGGTGTCCTCAAGTTTGTTGTAGAAGTCTTCTTTTATTTCTTTTGGTTTTGATATGTCTGGGGCATAGCAGCTTATCAGATGTAATTTGTCTTTGTTAAATGTCAGGGTTACTTGTATAATATTGTGGTCTATGTATTTTATATCTTTGAATTTAAATTTATGTTTAATTTAAATATATGAAATCTAATTATATTTATATAAAAACAAATTATTTCAGACGTTTATCCGGCAAAATTTCATATTCCTACGGAAAGGTGTGAAATATGCATAGAAAAAAATAATTTCAACGAAATATTATACTCCCAACAGGGAATATCCCTAATTGAAGTCACCCGAAAATGTGTCCCAGCCTCTTGTTTTCCTTCATGTAACAGCAAAACCCCAGGCAAACATTATTTGAATGCTGGCAAAACATTGCGCGCGCCCGCCTGTTTTTTTTGCTGCCGTTTGCGCAAAACATTTACCTCTTCCGTTACGCAAATAGAATAAAATATATGGCAATTTATAGCCGCACACGAATCAAAATGAATGCCCATTCTTTCTATGCTCGTTCCATTCTGTCACGCGCCGGAATTGTGGAATAGATTATTGCTTCTACAGGCGACAGCAGCGTGCGCCGACCCATTTTGTCGCAAAACCAACGTCGATAGTTATAAATAACACGCTCGAATTGAATGGCCAACGCATTTATATGTCATTGTTTGTCTAAATGTATACTCGCAAAAGTTTTGCATAAAATCGATTCAATTTTGTCCGGCGCTGGTGGCTATTTCGTCTTTGTCATCATATATTTCCGGCGTTGAAACTAGCGGCCAAACGCACGTACGGACTGGCAACAACAACAACAACGGCGGAATTGCTAGGGAAAAACTATTACCTGCCGATTTGAATAATTCCGGCATTAATGCCATTATTTATATAGTGCACGGCAATTAGGTGCAAATGTTCGCGACTACAATCAGTGCCATTAAATGTCGTATTCACGAGTTGGAATAAAGACTATTCAATTCGAAATTTACTTTAATTAAAATTTACAGCCAAAGTTCATTTAAAAACTCATTGAACACATATTCCAATCAGCACCGACGTTGTACTTAATTTAGAAGTTATGATATTTGTATATTCTATTTATATAATATTTCATTGCATCGTTACTAATTGCGCCTTCGGTGTGTTTACACAAATTAACATAATTCAAATATTATCTCAACTGTTTGATTGGTTTATTCAACCATAATTGCATATTGCTAGAGACTAGTTGCATTTTAAATTAGTTACATCCATTAGATAGTATTTTGTTAATGATGTTCGGGCAAGTTGCAGATGATGCGATAAGCGACGTCCTTGCAGTAATCTAAAATTTAAGCACGAACAATACAATCAGAGATAATGAAGGAAGATGGGCCTCCTCCTCCACTTCCATACCTTGGCTCACCTTAGCGTTTAGTCCCCGCTGGAATTTAAAGGATTAATTAAGCCTCCGATCGTAAATTGGCAGATAGACAAGTTGTTTCGATAAAATCAAGTTGTTTCCGTAAAATTACTAGATAAAGATGATAATAGAATGAACAATCACGTTTATCATCTGAACTAAGATGGTATAAATTAAAGTTTGATATTTTCTAATTATTTCTCGCTTGATGACTTTTATAAACTTTATTAAGACTATCAGAAACAGCCAATATATTGTGTAAAATATATTGCTCATCTTATACCCACGGAAACACAAAATTTGACTTGATCTATTACTTACAATCAGCACAATCTATACTCAGAGGGATTACGAAGAGATTGTCTTTATGTTTAATTTTGTGTTAATTTTTGTGTTAACATAAAATTGATATATCACGTTAATTTTGTTTTGCAATTTGTCCCAAACCTATTTCAGTAACTCCTTTTTAGTGTGGTGAATGCACTGGGTCTCAAAGAGGCGTAAAGGGGAAGCGTATACTGTACATGTACTTTCCAGGGGGACGTTTACTGAGTTTGCAGCTCACTTTGTGCAACATGAATCTTAAACATCGAAACCGGTGGGTAGGGCCCACATACATCCTTCCTCACGGTACCACCACTTTCTTCACAGTATGTTCTTCCATTTACATTGGACGAGGAAAGGTGTTCCCGGCTTCATAATACATCCAGTTTGGGTACGCCCTGTTGCGTGTTTTCTTCGCTCTTTATCTCTCAGCGTGCATTCCTCCTAGTAACAAAGTGCTCTGAGTGAACGGGAATAACGCGTGCTCAGCACATGGACCATCATTATCAGGTGGTGTGACAATCAGCAGACATTAAGCGGTGCCAGCGTGGTGTATCGCGCCGTCCACTTACACCCCTGGGACCGTCTTGTATATATCATTTCTGTGAAATTATCTTTATTGCCCCGAGTTTACATAAGCGAGATTGACTATACGACTTAACAGATAGAGAAAAAGCTTATCTCTAGACTAAACTATTAAAAGCTTGACGAAACCTAAAACATTGCTACGTCCACTGTCCATGAAGTCCCTGGTTCGATTCTCGGTGGGGATGCATATTAAAGTGAATTCTTCTTATCAATCAATAGTGTTAGCCTCTAATATGACTAATTACATTGAAAAAGAATTGAATAGCGCTAATGACCATAACAGTCGATGCTCTGTAAAATCAAAAAAAAAATGCTACGTCGTTCGTAACACAATTAAACGTCTCCTAAACTAAAATATGGATGCGTAATATTAAGCTAAATTGCAATGAAATATATTTGACATTTGATTGCTTGTGACATATTAAAATTGCAGCATTTCATGACAATATTCGCTCGTCACAACGTACTTATTAATTAGTGCACCGTGTGCAGTTAAAACTTTATTAATTCGTACTTGCAATTTCAACAATAAAAAAATAACGTATTCCACACAAATGTAAATGGAATTTTCGGGTCAGTACATTGTTATTAAGGTATATGTATTCCAAATAAATATTAAACTATTTTCAGTATTATTATTCTACGATTGCAATATTCCAATATTCTTATTTATATCCACCAAAAGCGGATAACAATAATGTTATTACTGAAAGTAATAAAGAATTAATTTGAAATTGAATATTTTTATTGAATATTAACTATTCATTTCTCGCCAACGCGTTATTGAATAAAAGTATTACAATAGTTGTAATAGTACATAACGTTACAAATGAAGAATTGAGGCAATTTTGAGTATGCTACTGTTAGATGACATCTTAATGTACACATATTAATAAAAGGAGGTCAATTGATAAATACCTACCGAAAATATATTTTCATGACATTTTAATAGGAACTCAAAGTTTACATATGAAAATACATAGTAAAATAACTCTCTATTGGTTGGTAATGGTAGTTATCAATAATTTATTTGCCATGAAATTACCTCAATTGCCAGAAGACTCTTCAGAACCGTTTCCAATTAGTTATAGATCGGACAAACTTACTAATAGTGCTGGAGATGGTAAAACACGTTATGCCGCACTTTGATTATTTTAATTAAAACCCGAATGTGATGAATTCGCCCGTTCTTTGTGGGCGTAATTTCGGTACCGCTCGGGGAGGATGCGCTTCGAAGAAGATCAAAGCCGACTGAATTACGCCGTGGACAAGTTTTCGTTGTCGTCTATCTTCTGTATCCTCTCGTGACTGATACAACGAGGACACGCTTTGTCACGCTTGTCAAGGTGTAGCAATTTCTAGTTTAACGAATCGTATATCAAAATTCAATAGTTACAAGTTAAAACATGTAAGATTTGTTTGAAATATTTTTTCGTAGTTGCTTCTGTAAGTGATAATAATCAATTTTATGAATGTACTTTCCAATATCGATCGGATTGATTATTTTCCTTCTTATTCTTTTAAATTACTTTATATCGTATATTAATAAACATTTATTTCATCGTCATATTCCAAGGTAATTCAAATAAATCCAGGAAATTAAAATACATGCAAATTTTCATTACAATTTGCTTATTCATCGTCATGTAATTATTTATTTGTACCGAATTTGAAAGATCAATTTCAATATATTCCTAAATATTAATTTTCATAGTATTGTCCAACGAAGCCCAGGAATATATTAATAATTAAAATATGCTTTAAGGTCAACCTTAATTACAGTTAGTCAAACTGATTTAATTCATATCCAAAAATATTTATTTACATTTTGAACCTGAAATAGAGTGCACAACAAAATGTAGACTGAACAAAAAAAAACGGTTCCCATGATAGTATCTATAACAATCATACCACTTGAACACGAACCGGCCCCGAAACGAGGAGAATGCATTATGACCGCAATGTTTATCAGCGCATTTCGAAAAATGTTCGCCACTTTTTCCCAATGAATATCGGCCGGCGGCGAAATGGCGAATGCGCTGGCCACACGAGGGACGCTTAATGGCTTTAACCGATCGTAAATTACGCAAACTACGATTGCTCTACGCATGCGTTTGATATTCCTCTTTACCTCTTTAGGTAAAATGCGTTTGACGCGTTGAAGAATTGTCTTCACGGCAGCACGCCAATGGCTGTAATAGCGACCCAGAAATTGGATTGCAAATAAATTTCCTTCGACTGTATAATCCACGCACTCAATTAGCTTACATAATGTTCGGTGAACTTGGCGAATAAATATTTATACGGACTTTTCGTATTTAACTGCGGTATGTTTGCGCAAAGGTATCGCCGATATTTTTCTTTCCAACTTTTTGGCGGAACAAGAGTGGAAAATGTTATTTTGATTTGTAGCTGGAACGCCAATATTTTATACTGTTCTCCAACTTTATTTCTGGTTTTCAGTGAGCTTGTAACGTGGATATTAGCATTGCAAAAGTTTAGACAAAAGAAACTTTAAACATGGAAAGTTAAAAAGCGATTGTTTGAATAAATCATCAACATTCAGTCTGTTAATTAAAAATATTATTATTATTCTCATAATTATAGTTAAATACATATTCTATTGTAACAAATACAAAGTTATGAAAATATACATTGTAATAAATAACAATAAAATATTTCTTTTGTTCAATTTCCCACATTTTCGACCCAATATTTTCTGGTTTTCATATGTTTTAACACACAGACTTTAAATATCTAATATTAAAATCAGATTAACGGATTGAATCCACAAAATAAGTCTTAATTAAACGTATAATTATTGTTCTCATTATACCAAAAATGAACTTTCATTGTAATAAATACAATATAATAACAACGTTAACAGGGAAAAGTCGTGATTATATTCACCACGAAATAAATGAATGCTTTTTGTGCATATCAAAGGTTACGAATGTATTAATTACCCAAGTTTATATAGAGATTTCGACGTCATTAGTCGGTGTACAAAAGAAAACACGCAAACATTTCCTTCTGCGTATACATTGAGGAAAAATCAGCTGGAGGACGAACGAGAGAAAAGAAATAACCAAACAAATCTTGTATTTTTTGGCTCATAATGACCCTAATTTACAAAAAATAATCAAAGACGCTCCATGTCATCGACAGGAAGTTTTCATGCTGTTCCCTGAGTTGGTTTGCCTCCCAGCCCAGCCCAGCCCAGCCCACAAATTGCGCTTTGTGGCTGCGTGAGGCGCACGTAATCATTCGCAAATCTCACCGCCGGCGCTCGCCACAACATGAAAGCGTGGGATTTTTGTGCCGCCGACGCGGAAATCAATTTGCACGCCACACATTGACGCGAACATTGATTTTCCATAAACGAACTTTAACAATTACCACGTCGTTCCTGGCATCAGGGCATCGCCGACGTCGCGAGGAGGGCTGCTCGGGAGGGCGACGATCAGACGTCTCCTGTTTGAGTTAGTTTTAAGTACTTTGCAAAAGCGAGAGATTAGTGCACCGCGCACAATGTTTCCACTAAATGTGATTCAACAAAGTAATTTATTACGTTTCACCTCATTATGTTTACAAGAAGCATGCTTGAAATTCCCCAAACGTTTGGTTGAAGAACATAGTACGGCATCCCTGCTTATGAAGGTTTCTCTTATTTAGTTTGTTCCTAGATTGTTTTATTAATATGTAAATTCTAACTGTTTATTTCCTCCATCATATTTAACAGGGGATGATGATACTATTTATATTATAATCGACATGAAACTACGGTTAACGAGACGACTGATTATGTGGTGACGGATAA
Source organism: Mimaenictus wilsoni (assembly GCA_027575185.1). Lineage (NCBI taxonomy): Eukaryota > Metazoa > Arthropoda > Insecta > Coleoptera > Staphylinidae > Mimaenictus > Mimaenictus wilsoni. The sequence goes on from JAODAC010010593.1 coordinate 47,218, forward strand.
ACGAGGTTCGAACAAAGAGGTCAGAATAAATCTGATCTTTGAAATGTTACAAATAAAATAAATAAAACAAACTAACAAATAAAATTATCTATTAAATAACTTAAACTATACAAATCAAAATAGTCAAATTCCTTCATTTTTACACAATCGAGTGACAAACATTTAATTGTGCCTTGGTAGGTAAGGCACATTTCGACCGAAATTAGCATTCAACTCAAGTGTGCAATACTCGCCAGGGCGGAACGTGATGCGAATAAAATAGCACAATAAACACCAATAATGCCCACCATTAATCAATTTAGCCAAAGATACCAGCTCAAACTGCATGAAAAATAGCCGATGATAGCAAATATTCGCTTGCGGCCCATCGTTGGGCGCAGCCAATCATAAAAATTCAATAATATTAGTGCAAACCTTTTTACGAGTTTCGCGAATTAAAGATTCACGTATGAATCAACCAGGGGGGCGATGTTTTTATTGCGATCGGTGGCTCCGGAGGCGCTAGAATGAGTGGTGGCGGTGATATCACTCGGATAAAAATAGAGATAAAGAAATACTTTAAGTTGAAGATGAGCATGCGGCGATAGCGTTAAGGTGTTTTTCACGTGGAGAGGTCGTTAAATTATTTTTAGAATCCGCCAATATATTTTTGCTGCGATGCGTTGGCGTGGCGCAATGCTTGGCATGGTCGGAATTTCCAATCCGGGCGTACTTCGAACGTAGATTCGAATCTGCCAAGCACGTGCGCGCACGATTTTACTGCCATAGAGATTTAAATTTTTGATAGTCAAGTTAATTCCACACTGGGAAAACGGAAACACATATAAATATTTGCTAGTTTTGTAGCAACTCTAGAATATGTTTCCAATTTTTCAGAATCGAATCTAATTGTAAGCAAATTTCAAATACAAATCAATAAAATGTCTGCTCATTCCTGAATTCGTGTCAAATCAATAAAATGTGATAGATTATATTAATGAAAAGTGTATAAGGAGTTATAAAAAAAGTTACTACAATGTCATGAATTGTAGTTAGTCATTTATAACGACACCTTTTCAGTATCTAATCGCTTTTTAATGATGTTTCATCATACATTATTTCTTTGTATTTCATATTGTTTAAGAATATATTTGTTTGAAATATTTGTGTTATTTTACTTAAGGAAATTTTAAATTTAGAAATGTGATGTGAATATCCATGATTTCCTCTGTATTCTTTTAGTTCACGAGTTAATTGCATTTTTATACCATCTTATGGAGGGTCCCATGTAAAATTATGAGCTAGTATCGCCTTAACAGTAACTAGTAAGAAGAAATGGAATATTAAAACATTAATATATACATTCTTAACAAACTTAACAAAGCTGTAATATTCTATCGAATATTTATGTGCACGATAAACTTTTAGTTTAAACTTAATATTCGTGAGGAACAAAGCCAAGCAAGCAAAGTTTCCCCATATTGGACGGAGTTTAGTTTAGTAACATCTGTACAGTCAGCCATCGCGACGTAAAAACTGTCGTCTCGTAATGGTATCTGGCAAATTCGCAGATCCTTGCTTCCTCGTCAGTTCCCATTTCGACACATCTTCTGCGTTGATTAGATCCACGTAGGAATTTCGGGCGCAATCCGAGCACGGACTGTGCTGAGGACTTTTGCCATTTGCTCTTACCACGGAAATCGCTACTCGCAACTACTTTCCCAGCGCCCTTTGCCAGTATCGACGTCAAAACTGCACTTTAACCGGTTGTAAAGTATTACATTAAGCATTACACAACGACAATAGAGAGGCACCATAAACACTTAAAGTGGTAGGTGGGAAGAGTGACACGAGGCACGTGCCTGATGTGCATAAGGAGGCGAAATTTACCTCCCAAAAACAAAAGCGTCGCTCTTTTGTGTAACTTTCGCGTATAAAATTTTCCGAATATTTGCGTTTATCTTCCAGTTTGCAGCGCGTTTGAGTAACTTTCGGGGCGGCATTGCATTGTCAGTTTCTGCGACGATGGAGTCAGACGGAAAAAGCGAATATAAATATAAAAATGCGCCGAGGTATGCGTATGAGAATGGGCTAAACATGTGAGTTGAAACGATTTCGGTAGGCTGTGAGGCCCTTTCCCAATCAGTCCACCTGAACGCATTTCGGCGGCAACTAAACCTTAGACTACCGCTCCCGTCAAACCGCATTCGGTATTTTTTCGGATTGTTAACCGCCTGGTCCGGGTCGTGCACGCCGAAACTAAAGAATAATATTTCCATAAAAATGTGTTTTCCGGGTCGCCGGACACATTCACATGTAAACATGCATTTTACATGTTTGGAAACTTTGCGTTTCACTTCGTTTTTCCATCGAACGTTTTGACTTCGATAGCGCACGGGTTCAAATATCGGAAATTTCATAATTTCATTTCTTAAACAAACCACCACGGAGAACCGGCAAGCTAGCAAAATATTCTCATATCATTGTATAAAATTCAAAAGTAAAATGTATTTTATCCAGCATTCATACACTTCAATGTATAACTTTATCAAACCAATATATATCTTACAAAGGGAATGCATGAATTGTCCTCTTAGTATTTGAAGGAAAATTTTGTATATAACGTGAATGAGATATGTTTTGATACAGATACTTAAAAAAGCATGTTTATTCAAAAAAAAAATTTTAAATGTTCATGAACAATACTTGAACCTGCAACCTCAATACATTCCTTAACCAATTTGAGCCTAAACTTTGATTTTATTTGGCATTCATCCATTGACAGAAAATATTTCTAAAATATTTCTACACGTACAAAAATGCACGTGCACGTCTATTGCTAATATAAAGAAGATACAATGGAGAAGTTTACCGGATTTTGTTCTTCATTAAGGTTAAGTGAAAAACATAATTAATCCGAAAGGGAAATTTATTTAAAAAGCGAAGCACTTAAGTGTTGCGGTGCTTTGAAGGGGAAACAAATAGGTAAGCATAATTTCATTTAATCAAAGATTATTTTATAAATCCTTGGCCATGGAATAATAAACGTCTATTTTCCATGTTAAGAAGTTCACAAGTTTCAATTCGCCTGAGAGCACTACCAAGGTTACCGAGGCGAAGTTTTTAGGCTTCCCGAGGAAGCGCTAAAGAAGCCGACTACGCAAAACTCAGTGGAGTGTGGTTACGCTTGATGGCTTTCTGGTTTCGGGAGATAAATTGTGCGTCTAACCGAATTACCGTCGTGTGTATATCATGCAATATTTTCATAATTTTTCGGTGGACTTGGCAAACAGAAATTGAATAAATATGTTAAACGCGAACATAATCTGCTTAATTTATTACTTTGCACCTCACCATTTATCATCACGCACATTTTCAACCCTTCCGAGCAAGATTTTTATCAATATTCGACGCAAACATGTTTACGACAGCCACGCTAAAAGTAGAGTAGTAAATTATATAAAACTGTTGTAGAGCAGAAAAGTTTTCGGACGATTAGGGGTTTTTCTTCGGGAAACTATTATAGGTAGATTCCGGTAAAGTAGATATACAACGCTCCACAATTGATCAGAAAGGTTCAATAGTTCAGATTAGGACGACGGGGCGACTTCGAAACTGAGTAGACAGGCAACGGTTACGCCATCAGCGGACACTGGCCATGGTTCTTTGTTCCCGATTGGGGATCGCACTGTTTTTATTTGCTGCCCGTCGCATTGTATATTTTCAGGATGCCGTCCGATGGTCGGCAGATTGGCGATTGCACTCACTCTCTGTGGATGCACACACGCCCGCCGCCGTCGCGACGCCCAAGTTTGTTGTGAAGGAGTTGCGTGAGTATTTCGATGGTGGAATAGTGAAGTCTCTCGGCCCACTTTTGTGGGGCAGCACCGTATCAGTGCGCCAGACTACCGGCCGTAATGGAACTTTGTTCTCGTTTGATGTTCTTTTTGCTGCGCATTGTCCTCGGTAATTAGATAATGGTTTGTTATAACAAAAGTTTGCGAACGCCCTCGCCGCACTCGCGAAACACACGATTGAAACGGCAGCGCGCACGTGGAAACAAAAACGAGTTAAAGAAATGAATCCGGAATGAAAGCGAGAACAATGCGTGAATCAACAGAACTTGAATGAAAGTTGGAGGATAGATAGATAATGTGTGAGTAAACTGTAAATAGCGGTCGTCCTTTGTGCATTTTTGATGCCTTTTCACATTTACCAAGAATATCTCAGAATGTACCATTAATGCAATTTAAACTTTATTGTACAATTCATTAGACAACTCAAACTCAACAATGTATAATTTTTGTCAATATTTCAATAAGCAATGCGATTCTCCTTTTAAAATACTCACAAAAATTTGCTCTTTAGATGATACCACATACTTAACTCTTTCTGTTGTTAATCTTTATACGAGATAATATATAACGTCACGTAAATGGGTCGGTTTTTCAATTTTATGGCCTTAAACGACTTAAAAAATTCACATTATATTATTACAAATAACAGCTTATTAAAAATAAGCATATTTTGTTTGTTTCCGTAACTTTTTCATCGAAATTGTATATCAAATTAATTCACCATATTTTATACTCTATTCGTGTACTTAAAAACTCCATACTTTAATTCTCTCCATAAACTTTCAAGAAATGCTGCTACTTTAGAAATATTTACTTCTCCTAAACAAATTCCATTGATGGTCTCTGTAGACAAATGTTCCCTTCTTTATACAAACATTTTCCCGAAGAGTGCGTTGTTTGTGCAATCCTGAAACCGAAAAATATATCTAACAATTTTCTAGTTTCAAAACTAGTAAGATCCCTTTGAGATATTATTGAGACCCTGTTATTCCAACTTAGAATGCGGAATTTTCTGGCGAATTTATTTCTAACGTCACAATTTTCAACATTATGCGGGAAAACAGTAAATAAGGTCAACCTTTGTGACCCACAAATGTTTTTATTTTCTCACGAATTGTGGACCTGCAAAAACGTAAACTAAGTTTTTATTGATAAATTCAGGTAACTTTTGTAACAAAAATGCAACAATATGGCGATTATCTTACCTGTCAATATAACCTTTATCCGTTCTAAAGTATTGAAATAAACCATTTATTTAGGAATGAATAAATTTCTAGACATTGAAATTGAGAAACGTCTCCGTGACATGTTTCTCTGAATACTTATTGAACATCTGTTTTATTCCTTCATTGAAATGTTCCACAGAATTCAAAGGTTGTACCGGTCTACAACTGGGTAGTACTATAATACCATAAATGTAGATACTACCAATGTCCTTTGAGTATATTCAATAATATATAAGAAAGGGCTTCTCTTGAATACCAAACATATGGCATCTCAACAAAGGATATGTTGACACGTGCTTTCCTCTGCTATCTCTCGTATCCCTCCTAGATATATTCCACACCTTTACCCTTGTTTTTAGCCTTCAACTAGGCTCTCAACCTTTGCTGTTTGCAAGGAGGCATTTAAATTAGAATTTATGTTGGCTGACATCAAAGATGCCATTTCAAGCGCGATACACATAAATCTGGCCGTGATAAACTATATGGTTTTTGTTGATTTGGAATGCTGAGTTTGTTTTGGTTGGCGTCGGTATGCATAGCTATGCACTGTATGCAATGTTACCCCGATCCTCGGCGTGGGCTCATTTCGGCGCACATATTTATCTACTCGGGCTTGTTGTGAACAAACATACGCGCCGTATATCCCTTTTGAAGCGTGTCCTCGTCGTTAAGTTGGCGCACAAGTAACTGAAAGTCTGTCGACGACGTGCACATTCCGCTGCGAAATTTGCTTTAGCCGACAGGGCGGGGACGACCTTCCGCCCGACATGAAGACGTTTTCGGAACTTTGCCACTACCGACCTACCTGCGTAAGATATGCTTATAGTTTTAGATTGGTGTACTCTACAAGTTTACTGTCACACAAAAGCATCCTTATTAAATATGCAAAATGCTTGGAAGTTTACGTTAAGGGATTTTTATATTTCGCTAAACATTTGATAAATTTTCAGACTTTGTAAATTCAAGCAATTTCTTATTTGTGGAAAATGAATATTCTGAACGCATAAAATTAAAGCTTTATATTTGTCTATAGTAATGAGTTTCAGGATTTACTTTTAAATATATTTCCTGTAACCTTATATTATTAATTTTAACCATGTTAAATACATAAGACTGAAGCTGTATGAGAGCAAAAGAAACCTCTAGTCCCATTTTTCCATTGGGAATATTACAACAAGCGCAACCACCAAGATGAGGTAAAAGTTGAAAGGAGGCGAAGGGAAAACCTACGATTTCCTCGATTCCCACGCGCACAGCGATTATAAAACATATTCGGTTAGTTATAATTCTTCGGCAACGCGTTCAACGGTGGGTATCGATATAACAAGTCTCTTGAGTGCGTCTTATACTCTTTATTTCCAGCAAGCTACATTGTAATCCGTTCTTATATCCGCCTTCCTTAAAGAAGACCTAGAATCCAGTATTTTCATCAAATGAAGAATGATTTTTATCATAATTAATAAGAAATATTCAGTACCAATAGTCAAAAAACCGGCATATTCCAGATCTTTTTTAACTATTTTAACTTAAATATCAGTTAGTTAACGCGAAAAACGCTGTCCTTATGGATTATGCATTAAAGTGTCACCACAAATTCAAAGACTTGAGCAAAAAAACGATCAAGATCTTGAATTTTGATCTGGTAAAATCTGGTTAATTTATAAGGGAGGAATCTTATAAATTAAATTATAATTTTATTTACTCTATTTCATACTCTGGACATATTTAACTATATATTCCACAGGTAATGTGTTATTTTACATTAAATTTATGATAAATTACTATCAAATAATAAAGAATCAGAACACTAAATTTATTTAAATAACATTAATATATAACATAACTGGGATAAACATATTAAACTTAACAAATATTTGGTGTTGTTACAATGTTAAGTATAAGTGCAATGTATATAAATCCAATCTGCTCAGATGCAGCCGGGGGGAAATATTTAAATATGGATGCGATTTTCCCAGCGAATATATGTAGATTGTAATATGCGGGTGCGGCAACCGTGCTGCGACGATAACGAATTAAATCCTCTTAATTTTAATAAAATGCCCACAATTACTCAACGACATGCATAAATTCGGATTGTGCTCCGGTCTGCTTTTTACATGCATTTTATTGCATTTCATATTTTATCTTTCACTTGCCAGATTTATGTAAATGAAATTTTGTTAAGACTCGTGGTCATTGAAAAAACGACTAAATTTGAATAAATTAGCGCTACTTTTTAAATATTATTATTAAAATTTAAATCACTATTTAAAATAATTGGTGATTACACACTTTTACATGATTCAGCAAAACTTTTTTTATGTCTAGCGGCAGGAACAAGTGTAGATTATGCTCGATATGTCCACAAATTGAAAGTCTTATATGTTTTCGAAGTGGAAACATTTGGTACAAATGGGTTCAGCTTTTTAAATGCAAGGGCCCTTAACAAAAGGCGATTTGCACAATTCTTATTGTTAGAAAAAATTGAAAGCCAATATTCAGGGATTCTAACATACAACAACAAACGATGTATTACAAGGAGCGTGTCTCAATTGTCCAGCAATGTAATGAAACTTTTTGCACCTGTAGTACATAAATAGAAATAATTAGTGTTAACGGAATTTTACGCCGTTTTGAGCCGTTCGCAAAAAAGAAATTCAAAGTTTGGTGTATATTGCTTTAACAGCAACATTCGCCGTATGCGTATCGTGGTGCTCAGCGCGCCAAGGTCGGTCAACGTGCAGGCGGCTACGCCACGTTATTAATTTCTTTTTGGGCAAACGGCTCAAAACGGCGTAAAATCCTCTTAACACAAATTATTTTTATATATGCACTACACGTACAAAAATTTCAATTCCGTGTTGGATAATTGAGACACCCTCCTGGTTAGTTTTGAACTTCTTTTTGATTGAAAGAGCCAATAGTCTTGTTGTTGATATTTTACGCGTTACCAGTTTCCTAAATAGAAATATTCCCAAAAATATCCTCATATATTTCTCAAGTTTATAGAATAGAACATTTAAAACATTTACGAAGAATATGTGGAGAAACCCAAAATAAATGCAACGAAATATGGTACGCAATGAATTATTTAGGACAGCGGAATATTTTGCGGAATTCGCATGTTAGGAGATGAGTTGTGGTAGAAAATTGTAAATTCAAGAAGAATTCGAGAATCAGTCTCAGTTTCAGCCGCAACGGGAATGGTTCCCGGTGGCCGTGGAGGGGAGATGCAGGTGCATTCCACATTTCGATACAGGTACATCGGAGAAACACGCAAGGAAACGGCCCTGGACGCCTGCATGTTATATTGAATATACCGTCCGTGAAATATGAAGTGCTTATGGGAATTGCAAATGCGTTTGCCGTGGACATTTCGCATATTCAATAATATCTTTCGGCATGTGCTATGCATACTTGTGCGCATCCACCGCCGATATTTCTGCGGCACGATCTTCGAACCGCCATCGTCGTGCGAAGAACGAAGGGCTTTTTCGAGTAGGGAAAGAGAGAATCGCGCATTCTCGCGCAAAATACGTTTAGGTTTTTATCATACGTGGCTGATTCTGCTGGGAGAGGACGATGGTATGGCAGAATTTGGTCTCAGGGGTATACCGTACGGAATATCGGCCAACATTTCACGAGCATAAATTCATATCGTTGGCTAGTTGAATGTCCAAATGTATGTTAACTGATTTCCTTAAATTGATTTATATAGTCGGCAAATGTTATTTCTCTTTTATTGTCTGTCTAAGATCCTGAAAATGTTTATCTTGTTTTAAGTTTGAAAGATGCAGAACGTTGGTCCTTGTAGTTTCAAAATTTTTCGTTTTCAAAATTTCTGTTTTTTTAATATAATGATTTACTATTGCGTTAATTGCTTTAAGAAGTTTACAGGAGCGCCATCTATACCGCATTGTTCGAAATTTTCGTCGGATTAACATTTCGACTAATTTAAATTAGAAATTATTCACACGAAGAAATGCACTAATTTAAAACATAAATAAAATATAATTAAACCGCCTTAATTAAATTCATGAATATAGAAAATAAAATAAACAAGTACTAATTACGTAAACTAATTACGCAAAATAAATTATTTAGCGTTATTATAAATATGTAAAATCAGTAATTAAATGCCATCGATATTAGATTTTTAATATCTACTTACACGCATACATAAATAAATGGATCTGGAATATAATTACCAGCGATACGATCTGTGGTGCCCTCAGTCAAAACCAACATAAATCATTTGATTTTGCTAGTAAATTATAATTTAATTATGAAGCCATTATAAATCAAATGCAACATTAACACAGTGAGAATCAAGTAGAGTTCAATTTAATTACATTTTATTCAATTTCAAATATTGTTATGTGCGCTTCGTGTAATTAAATTTATTAAATTTGCCAGTTCGATGTGCGGCCTAAAATAGCGTATTCTAGTTTTGCGTCTATTTACATAATGTATCCGTGTGATTGCATACATAGAATTTACTTGCGTTTCATTGTCAATATCGAAACTAAACGTTGGGATAATATAATTTATATAAACATGCTCATAGTGTATTGTAATTAATTGTATGTATATACAAATTACAATTTTGCTAAAGTGAAATTTAGTTAGTTGTCAGAGTTTAGGTTATAGTAATTTTGAAAATGCTAGCAGGTGTAAATTATTGCAGAGTGATTTTGAATATGATTTGTAAAAGCTGTGACATATAAAGATGAACACGACTCAAAACGGCGAAAAATCTTGTTAACAAAAGTTTTGATTCAAATCTGAGACGGACAATTGAGATACTCCCCTTGTTAATTTGAATAGGTTGAACACGCACTCTTTAGGATGCTAGGTCACCAACTGCGCTAAGAAGCCTACTTCCAAAGATACCTATAATATTATAATATAATTAATAGCGTTAAAATAAAGCAACTAAAATTGATCTTGAATTATAGAATTCTATTAAGAGATATCTAGAAATTAAATGCATATCACCTGGAAATCAGATTGAACTTATGCCCACCTTCGATTGTGTAGATTCTCGAAATTAATATTATTATGACAGGAATAGTTGCCGCCGTCGCGCGAGGTGCGTTGAAATGTTTGCATTTCAAATAGAGAAGTGCCGACGTCGTTTACGCAAACATATTTGCACATCCGCCGGAGTGGTGATCGACAAGGCGTAATCGCAGCAAGCGTGCACAAGGTGGTGCAACCACCTCCCACATCTACACTCACACACATATATCCATTCACGCACACACCGCCACCGACTAAAGATGGTAATTAATAATTAAGACTGCGCAGCGGGGCGATACTGAAAGTATACCTATGCAGATTCGGTTTCCGGTACTTGGCGTAGTGCATAACTGCCGCTTGCGTTCGGTGGGGCGGTGTGGGACACGACGAGCGGCATAAATGGATGATGAAATGTGGACGGCCAACGGCGGGCATCAAGCAATCAAGGGAAAGGTGAAATTCATTTGCATATTGTTTGATAACATTACAAATTTCAAACAAACTTTTTGCAGGGCGTCGTGGATAATTTACTGGGTGTATAAATTCGCTATAATCGGCGTTGGAATAAGCAAGAAGCGGTTAAATTATGCGCTACGGGAATTTAAATAATGTTCGAATGTGTTGCCACTTTTATGGGGTTAATTTAATGTAGATTATTAGCGTTTTTGTATTCTCTCATAATATTTGATAATATCTGGGGCAGGATGGAGTATATTTGGTTGGTTTCGCTTTGAAGATGATTTATTCCAGCCTTGTTTCTTAAAAAAGTGGATTTAAGAGATTTAGGAGATTCAGATACATTAATATTATCATAATTTCGTAAAAACTTTTTTTTCGCATTTAATATTTAATTATTTTGTTATACCGGGCACAGTGTGATCCAGTGGTAGAATTCTACGTGTTGGCAATATAGATATTTTCTGATTGATAAGATCAGTTTCTTGGTCCATTTCCTTTGGTGCAGGAGTCTCATTTTCCGTGACATTCCATCGCTCTTCAAACCTTAATAATCCGATTTTTCTGATGTCCAAATGAATGTGATTTATGATTTGATGTAACAGGAACGTGCAGGTCGATTTTGTGCTGCTAAGCACATGTTGGTACCTGGGATACTCTGAAGATACAATTTCCATTCTAGATCCTTGAAACGAAAGTTAACATGAAGTCAAGAGCAATCTCTATGAGTTGTCATCGTTACATCGGCACTTTTGGCTCTTGTTAGCTCTCTACGGCACCTAGATCACAGAAACCTGAAGTAACCTGAGATCTCCAACAAACCTTCCACCAAACATTCGTGGATTTTGACTCCATTATAATTTTTACGATTCTGAAATATCAGAATACCTTCAATATTGCTATGGTGTTTTAAAACTAGATTAAATAACATTTGAATGTGTTCCCACATATTTATTTCTTTCCCTCTCGACCGAATCCCACAATATCATTTTTTCATATTAAAATTTTCAATGAAAACTGCAATAAACGAACAAATCAAATATGTTTTTGGACTGTTTTGTAAATAAAGTTAAGCCAATATCAAAATTTGATTGAAACACAAATATATCCATAGCCCGAGCAATAAAAAATGCAATTCGGTGGAGTTAACACATCTAACCACTTCCCTGGCATTCAACAAACAAATTTATTTAGTTAAGCCACCATTCGTGCATGTGTGGACGAATACAAAGCTTTCTTTTCGACATAAATCCGCGCAGAAACCGCGGCATCTCTGCGAAGCTGCGACACTTCCTCGCTAACAACGTCGCCGACGTTGTCTAGCCGAGGCCGGCGGCGGCGTGCGAAAAAGGAAATGAAAAATCCCAACCACCCCCGAATCTCGCGCGAGGAATCTCCTGCCGGGCATATGTTTGCGCTTGTTTTGAATTCCGTTCCGTGCAGCGCGAAGAAGGGTATGCCGGGATCGCGTCGTACGCCTGCGAACCGCCGCCGTGGCGCGCTTGCGTCCACCGCCACCAACGCACCTGCCGCCCCTTTCGTGCATCATGTGCGCTGGCGGTTCGTCAGTGCGCTTTTGCTTCACGCGGCGAGTGCTTCCATCCGAATCTCTCACCCTCGGAGGACTAAACTCACGCAGTTGCGTTGTTAGCCCTACCCTTCAAACCGGGCGCGTAAAACGGCGCGAAAATATTTTCAAATATCTTGTGTACAACAGTGTTCATTAACAATCGAAAAAAACCCAGGATATAAATATCCAATAAATCAGATTTAATCTTAATGGCATTTCTGACCTAATATTGCTCGTGGAAGACGAATGTAAAAGTTGTGACTTTACGGACATAAATCAACCTGTGACGTTGCGCCGTTGAGGAAGGCACATTAAAAAAGAAACGGACTAGAATCGAAAACTAATAGCTTTCGGCCATATTAAAACACAGTTTATACATGGGTCAGGAACACGCATAAAAATTCGAAGCGTAAGTAATGTGTGTTCACAAAGTTTGCGTGTTATTTGTTATAGTTAGTCGTGGATACTAGATTTTCGCAACTTTGACGATTTAAACTTTTCGGCATTGTAAACAACGATCCGTTTTATCATAGCAGCGAATACGGCCGAGATTTGCATAAACCAAACATAAGGTGAAAAATCAGTTTGGAATGTATTAGGGCTCTTAAAACTTTGGCAAACATACGCCAGCCCTCTTATTATCATTTCTGAATTTCACCATTTCAAGTTTTGATAGTTTAATTTTATTATATAGTTTCCACTTTATTGTATTAACACATAAACTTCAAAATGCATATAATTTCAATCATGCTATTTTAATTTGAGTCATAAAACTTCCTGCTACGTTTACGATCCATGAAAATAATATTTAAAAAACCTCTTAAACATTTTATTATTTATGATATATTACTGACGTTAGGTAAAATAATATTTTATTGTACATATATATTTTTACATCCAGGTAGCAATTGTTTATTTGTGACAGATGGTGATAAAATGTTTAAAAAAACAACGACTATCCATCATTTGTTCGTCGCTGTGATTAAGGGCGACAGGGTTATCAAAGCTTTATTCTTCTCACAGAAACACCAACTTTTTTATATTTGGACGCCCTTTTTCTAAGTAAACATTAAATAATTCCGATGTTTATCACTAAAAATATAAAATCAATTTATAACATAGCAATAACAATATATAAAATGAACGAAAGAAAAAATACCTTTGGCTAGAAAAATCTTTAATTCTCTCTTTTTACATGCAAAGGATAAAAATAACGTAGAATTTTTCTGTTTATCCTTGGAGCTAAAAGCAAAACATGGCAATTTAGTTAATAAATTACATTGCGTTTTTGTAATGACACGCCCTTGTTCTTATATTTGGTCTCCAAATTTATAATCTCCTTTTATAGCACCATAACGTAACAAAAAATCTGAGAAGGACGCAACCCATACTGCGGAATAATGTGTAAAGAGTCATTCCAGTACTTTTTGCTACTTTTTTTTTGGGGAAAAGGGTTTCAAGGCATAAAAACTATGACAAAAGAAAAACGAAAATAAATATGCATGCGGTTTATATTTCAAAATTTAAATATTTGTATATTTATAAAAACGGTTATGTATATTTATAGAAACGGTTATTGCTTTTATTTTCATATATTCATTTCCAAATTGTTCATTATGACACTTTTTAGATAGAAAATTGCGGGTATTGTTAGGGAAAACAATGGAATAAACTGTAGTTTAAATATCTATGATTTATTATTGATTGATTTTAATGTTGTGGAAAAAAAGGTGATGTATTCAATAGTTTTTTTTTTATTCTTTTGGAAAATACTAAATTAATGGGATGTATTATTGTATGCTTTATTTAATTTTGGGCCGCTATTTTTGGTATTAGGATTATGTATTTTTGTGTTTGTTATGGGGACAACATTTTAAAATCTAAACATAGTTGAAGATTTCAAAATGATAAGAGGAAACCATTGATAAGCAGCATTCATAGATATAGAGTTTTGCGGCGGTAAAGAAATTATAGAAACCAATAAACTAGTAGGAATAATTATAATGAATCCTCCAACATTTTTAAGTGATATGTTGCCGACTGAAATCGAGATAATCAAAACCGCGTATAACGTGGGATGGTCTCACATCTTTTGGATATTTTATATATGTTTATATATTCTGGTTATTTATATACGGTTGATCTATATATATTTCTATTGCTGCTATCAGTAAAAAGTTAAAAATTATAAGTTCAATTATGAGTATTTCAATATTTTAAAGGACTAAGAAAAAAGTATGATTAAACTCCCCTCATGTTAAAAATATATCTACGCATCGTAGTATTAATACTAACAAATTTAATTATAATCGGTTTTCAAATAAAACCGTTGCGTTGAGTGCAAAGAATCACACTTAAAATTTCATTAATTTTTTCGCGCGGGAAAACTTTGTCAGTCCACTAAGTTTCCCTTTCTTTTTTCTCGTGGCCATTCATGCGACGATTGTTCATTTTTTATGCCTCTTTGTCTACACCACGCTTCTGACTAAATGATTGCGATGCATGCGCAGCTCCTTCCTCGTTCTTCATTTGAGCATTTCGCCAAGAATCCGCACTCTTCACTTGACGCCGCAACATTCGACCCAAAGGGACGAGAACAACGTCCTTTCGCTACGTCCGACTGACTTTTTCTTCGCACGAGCGGGCGTGTGCGGCGCTCTTAAAGGATTCTCAAAAATCGCATTAATCACTTCTAAGAACCCTTCTTGCATCGCCACCGCAGCCGTTTCCTTGGCCACAGCTTTCTTCGGAGCGCTCATTCACGATCTCTTCGGCGTTGTAGTACTTACAAACACGAAATGAGTGAGGAGTACGCGAAGTACTCGCGGATAAAAGCGTTCCAACGAGTGCGCAACACCGCGCCACCCCCTGCGACAACCTACAAAACTGGCAAATAATAAAAAAAAAGTGTAAAAAAGCTGACTCCTCCAAGTGGTTGTAGTTGGTACAGGCTGGAACCTCCGCATGATGATTCTGACGCATCTCGGTTTGGCGAGGCAGTGAAGTGAGAAAATAACGCGCGAACAAAGAAAACAGAGCGCGCCAACAAAGGGAAAATATGCGCAGTAAAAGCGGAAATAAGATGGTGCGCAAGGAACTTTAAGACTGCCTTTAGAATAAATAATTTCATGAGTACTCCAATGCTCACTCACGGTGTATAAAGTTTGTATTTAGTACTTTATGTCGTTCATTATTTATGTATGTTTTGAGTGAAGTTTATTTAAATTATAGCAAAGCATAACATATATTGGGGTCGATCAATATTGTATATAAGTTCACTGAAAATGTACTTCTATATTTGTAATAATTTAGAGGGGAATGTTGATTTGAAATAAATATTAAAAACTTCAAGTAATAAAAGTAATGAGGGACTACTTAGGAATATATTTTATTGAAAAAAAAAACACTAAATTACCACTAAAATTGAGCTTTAGTGAATCATTTTCATTAATTTCTGCATAACCTTATTAAAAAATATTAAGAGAGTTAATTTCGAAAAAGAAAACCACATTCTATCGGAAAATGCTCAATTAAAGATTTATAGCGTTTGTTTGGCGTTTCACATTTAAAACCACATTGGAAACCCTCAATGCATTGGAGTGAAGAAAAGCGGTACTAAGCACCGTCGTACCACCCCACTGCCTTCCACTAAACGCACCAATATTTTCCGTTTACATTTGTTTCCGCGCTTCCTTGCGCCAGCCACACTATTATCTCCTCCTGCTCCTCCTTCCCTTTCCACTCACTCCACCCTATCACACCCGCCACGTACGGTGCCACTTCGGCAGCACCGCATTAACACATCACTTCCGCATCCGGTGATCGCATTAAATATTATTTATGAACTCCTAAAAGCCGTCTTTTTCTAATATGGAGCGTATTAAATTTCCAGCGCAACTTAATCATATTTGAATCGTACACCACAGCTCTCCAACCGACAACATTTCTCCCGCTGAAGAATTACTATGCATTGGGGGATATTATGCAATATATTCATTGAAAAAGGCCGGAGAAAGAGGGAAAGGAGCTATACAAACAACCGCAGGATGTACGCGGCGGGACGTACGTTGCGACATTTCGTATAAAAATGAAATAAAAATAAAGGAGGCATATAAGCATCGTGGGGGTGAAATTTACTGCACACGTCCCGACCGAGTATACACACCACCTTGACGTTATCCTTGTGCTTTGGCATTCGAGTGCTGCGGGGTCCGAAATGTCGAATCCGTTTCTCCACCGACTCTGCCGCCACCGCAACCACCATCGGCATAGCTCGCACGCAGCCGAGTTCGAAAGCAAAAATATTGTAAAAGCATGGCGTACGATGCTGCGGAAGTTGTTGTTGATGGAATTGGGTGATACTCGGAAAACGCATTTAGTTATAAAACGGGACGGGCGAAGCCGCCGACGCTACCGACGCCGTCACCGCCTCCATCGTATCGCATGCGGCATGCGGACGTGTGTGCACCGCCTTGGCAAGCTCATAAACCAGCGCACATGTAGAAATCTAAACACGCAAACATCGTAATTTCATCTAATGCGGAAAGTTTACCGGTTTGATACTTCGACTTGGTTGGCATTGCTACTATCTCTACAATTGTTTGAATTTAAAAGTTTTATGGTGAATAATATATAATACATTTTACTATTCTATAACCAAATTTACAAAGTTCAATTTAATGAATTTCCACGAAATACAGAAAAGTTTTTGGAAATTGATTAAATTTTATTACGAGTAAATTATTGCTAGAACTATAAATCATTATTAATGTATTTAAAATCATAGTTTAGATAATTAGACAAACATAAGGAGTGTCAATATCACTTTTAGTGTTTTTATTATGTATTGCAGCTAACTATTAGAATATATAGTGATAAACTTATATTCCAAACTCCTTTCTAAGGATACAACTAAGGATCTGAGAGGACGAATCCTGAAACCCTGGAAGTTCATGGACTTATGTCCGATGATGTAAACTAAAGCACACTTTATCTAATCAATCATTATTTCTAATCCAAGATTATAAATATTGATGAAATTATTCTTCAAAGTGAACAATTTAGTAGGACTCTTTAAAGTCTAGATTTAGTACCGGGACCTCTTTAGGCAATAAAAATAACATAGTGCCATCTGGTATCATGAACTGAATACGAATAAAAAGACGCTGCCCTCCGTTCTTCACCGCTCGCCTATCAAAGGTTGGAAGTGGATCTACCGCTTTTACAAGGGGAATGTCTCAATTGTCCACCTTACATTTGAACGAAAATCCTAAAAAATTGCAATGCTATTGTACGGGTAATAAGCAAACGCACCGGCAACTGCGATACGAATGGACAAATTTGCAGTTAAAGCAATATATATTAATTTATTGCTAAGATATATTAAGTTTCATACACATTCATGTAAATTCGTTAGACGTCTATAGAATCCTGAATTCTAATTTTTTTTCAACAAACGTTGAAAAAAATATATTAAACGAATTAAAATATTCAACAGTGGTTAAAATTGTCAGCATGTATTATTATTATTTTTGAAAACATTCATTTTATACAGTTTGAAAAATTATTTCAAAGTGCAACATTAAAACTGTTATTTATTTTCGCGAACAATTCAACAGATTAAAATTTACCCCATTTTATCGCTTATTTATCTCTAGTTAATACGCATATTTAATTAACTTCACATTTATTAACGATAAATATTTAATTTATTTTATTTGATTACTTATTTTGTATACATTTTAATTAATTATTGCACGTAAATATTTTTGCAATACCGAAATTGCCTAATAAATTACATTGTTATTATTAAAATGGATTACAGACAACCATAATGAATTAAATAGTTTGGTGCGCAGAAAAATATTTGTTCAGTGGGTTTAATAATAAATTATGCTGGTTCTGCGACCCTAAACATATTTAACTTGCAATCGCCCGGCGTTTGCATTCACTTCCTGGTCGATCCGGGCCCCGTGGAAAACATGAGTAAGCTGTGCCACACGAATAATAACAGCGCAATATTTACCGATTCTTATTCCCAGTCACGTACGCAATATCCAAATCATCATTCGTGCACTTCGACGCGCTCGTCGTCTCCTATCTGACGCAATAACATAAACGAATCCAACGCGCCAGCCTACGCCCGAACGAATCCAACGGATTTCCACATTTCAGCAAGCCCTTCGAACACATTGTGCCGATCGCGCCCAATGTACTTCAATTCGTAAGAATGATAGCGCATTTAAATCGTTTGCGACGTTGAAATACTCTTATTTTATGCAGATCCCTCACTTGTGTGTGCTTCCTGTAGCAATTCCACGCGATCCCTGCGAATATACACGTAAAGTGCGAACGCACACGGGTGGTGGTGGCAGGGTGCACAGCGGCTTTGTAATCATCGACGGTGTGTTGAGACGCTTGCGAAGGGGGTGAAAAATGTGTAATTATTTAGTGTTTACGAGGCCGTCGCTTTTGCGCCGTCGTCGTCACCGTTGGCGTTGTCGACGAAGTTGGCGAAGTTCGTGCGGCCTTTCAAATGACATACAATTTCGCGTAATAATTGCAATTAGAGATTAAATCTGCGCTACAACTCGCGGCGTCATATTCGCGATCATAATTTGAATCACAGGCGATAAGATTTGGAAGTTCAGACAGGTATAATTGGATATTGCTAAATAATTTCATGCTAATAGTCGAAGACGTGGATGAAGAAAATGTTAACAAATAACCTACGTTCTGTTGACATGTAAATATGTTAAGACTTTATAATACAAGCAATTTCATTATATTGGTGATGTAAATCGGAGGACAATGAAAATCATTCTAATTTGGTCCGAAGGAATTTTAAAGAAAAATATTGATAATCCGGTTCGATGGACCATGAAAAGTCTAGTTGTAGTGGAGATGAATAAATAAAATAAGCCTCTGGGGCGTTATAAAAATATTAATGATCCGATTTGAAGGACCTTGTAAAGTAGTCGTGATCTAGTTCGGAGGACCAATGTAGAAAAGATTAGTTGCTCGCATGGAGGATTCCCTCCTTGGTTTGGAGATTATTTTCAGTATTTCACGATTTATGTATTTACTATTTACCTTCAGAAAATACCTAGAGTGTAATTTAAACCTAATTCTATTTTATATATTTTTCCTATTTATTATATATCCATGTTATATCCACACGTGATAAAAATTAATTTTTCATTTTTACAAGCCCTATGCAACTATTTGTTGATAGAATTTTTCCATTTGACACAAACAAGCTCTGAATTATCTCCAGCCAGCATAAAACTTTTACGACCGCCCATTTTATTCCTGGCTGGTTTTAAATTCCACAGCAAAACATAAATACTTGAAGCAAACTAATAAAATATCTTGAGAATACACAAAAATGATAAACCCGTACGTATTTGTTTACTGCTGAAATTTTGATACGAGTTTTACATCGCGGCTGAAATTGTCTTTCCATATAATATTACCCTTAGACACATTTCGTTTTGTTACACCAGATACTTTTTAATGCACGCTTCAACAAAAAATACTCGAAAATGTCCACACTAAAAGTAAAACAAACATAAAATAAACATTGAATAAAATTGACCAAAGAACGAGATAACTTTGAATACGTTTGTTTCACGGCTCGTTGTTAACTGCGTAGATTTTTTTCTTTGGTTTTATTGTTGTAACTATCTGCAGTTCTACGTACGTATCTTCTATATTCGTATCAAACGTTTTATACCACTTGATGCTACCGTGTAGTTGCTGTTAACATTACCATTGCATTTATGCTCTCTTGGGTGTTGTTTCATTGCGGAGCATTTGCATTTCGTAAGCCTTCAGCGCGTAATAATCGGCGCTGAAAATACAAACAGCCTTACGCAAACTTCCAAGAAATGTGCATGACGTTCATAATGAGGTATTTAATTTGAATATTAAATGTTTTAATAATATTGCATTATTAAAGTGGGAATTACAGTTCTATCTGTAATATATAGTTCTATGCTGTAAGTATGCTAAATATGTTGTTCATAGATTTGAATATTAATGGGAATAAACAATGTTTAATTTATGTTTGCTAATCTATGTAGTTTTAAGCTACCAAAACTGTTAACATATTTTATTATATTTACTCTTCAAAATTGATTTGCTAGATAGTAATATTACACTATACTAATTGTAAGAATATTTAATAATATCTACACCAAAAAAAGTTACTTTCGAAGTGGAATGAGTTGCTTTTCGAAATAATGTGAATAGATTCGAAAGACCATGAAAGGGTTTGTCTTCGATTTAGACAATTTTGCACTACGAAGTGCCATGTGAAAAGTGTCTGATCATTGTGTTTGATACGTGCATTTTCAGGAGTAGTTTTTAAGGACAACGCTTGAGAATAGCGTCGAGTATAATTAGTTTCTGGTAAGCTATATCCTTCTTAATATTACATAATATGGTAGGTCTTAACATAGTATCACTTCAAGATTAGCCACTACGTGCTTTTCATATTCATCATCATAAAATTGAGCTATTCATTATATCCCAACGAAAAGTTACAAAAGTATAATATATAAACACTAAAATACTAATTAAGGTTTTATTTGTTGGTAGTAACTTTTGTTGAACCAATCATCCAGTTTGTTTGAACGATGTTCACCCTCTAGTTAACGACAAGTTTGGCGACTTTTTCGTAAACATCGCACGTTTTTGCCACGGATATTACTAAAATAGTGACAACCGGCAACTTTGGTTGGCAGCGCTGCGCAGTGAGCGCCTCAGTTGGAAAACACCGGCTCGTATGTGTGGTGGAGGCGCCGGTCATAAGTAAAGCGTGCGCCAGCCTCAGTTTCTCTCGCCCAGCTTCCGGCGCGCCGGGTTTACGAGCCCTTCTCACCGATCGCCGCTTCAAATATGCGCATATGTATTTTAAATGTATGTGCCGGCGTGCTGGCATTCGTAGCGTTGCGTCTCGACCGTATTTCAACCTCTACCGGCGCCTCCACCCCTAGTTGGCCCATTCCACCGCCCGCATGTCGTACTAAAATTTTAATAAGCAATCATTTTTTTCGCCAGCACTGTTTTACGACCGCCCACCACGTCACACGTAAACACATTATTTTCTTCCAGTGCGAAGTGCTTACGAAGCTACCTGGGTCAAATCAAATGTTTAGGCCGAGAACCATCACGTAAATAATTCACAAATGTGACGTTAAACGTCTCTGGATCGTTGTATTCACTTGATCCTTTCGTGAACTCTATTCTATAAAGATTGAGAATCATGAAGTTCTTTACAAATAAATCTATACATTATAACAAGGTTTAGTAATTTTCACCATGTATTGAATTGCTTGAAATGTTATCTAAAGCGTTGAAAAACGCTGATTGTAGGAATACTAATGAATCGTCATATTCGAAATTGCATTCTTCGTTCCGACGCGCGTCAGATAAAATAGAGTCAAAGGTGCAATCTGCCCGAATGCGAAGTCAGCTTTTCTAACTTCCAACTTATCCCCTTGGCTTGCAGGAACGCAAAACGTATGGCGGATGTTCTTTAGCATGCTCGTACGACCCGCACGGTGAATTTAAAACGTTCTTGCGATTCTTAAAACTAACTTCCGGAAATGCTCACAGAGCGAGCATTCCTGCCGCGTTTGAGGGTGCACATACCGGTAGACCAAACACACGAAACCGATGCCCCCCGACATTGGCATCCAGAACTCCAGTGCAACTGGAACTAAGAAAACCCTTCTTTTCGTCATTTTATCGTCGTTTTGTTTTTTCGTTTTTATCTCGGATCTACCCCACTCGAACCGCAGAGGCCACAAACCTCTCCATTTGCTGTAGCGTTTGTCATGGTGGTCGGATCACACCAGCCGGAAGTAAAACGATGCGGCGGATTAAAGATAAAATTACTCCGCTTTTTATTGCCTCGCCCGCGCTACCTACAAGCACTTAAGTTGCATCGCTGATACCGCAATCCCTATCTATTATTATGATGAATGAAATAAAACTTCTTGTTCCGATTCATTCGGTAAATCCTTTCACGGAAAGCTCGGATTACAGATCTAGCCCCACGGTCCACGGATTTTATAATCTTTTAATTGATTTCCTTTTAGGTTTTAGCAAATAATGTTTGGAAATGAATATGCGTGTGTTTCATTTTTTTGTAGCCCGCGGGGACTTTTTTCGGGACTTCTCCGGGAGTTTGTGACGTCTTGCGGACTAAACAATGAGGGTGTCGTTGTGCGTCTGCAGCGAGGGATGAACGTCGCCAATACCAGGATTTCATTCAGATACGGTAAGTCATGCAAATCTTTTTCCAAAAAAAAGCCACCACTCCGTAAAGTCCGGAACAATGTTCCGGAAAACCAACGTTCCCTTAGGCTCCCGTTTTCTTAGGCTTCATTTGACGGAATTGGTTATTTAAATTCGTAGCTTGTCATTCAAGAAAAATTTAGAACCTTACACAAAAGATTATTTTCTGGGTTAGCCGGAATTATTATTTTTTCCTTCAAAATTAGCTAATTAAACTTCTAAACATAAGATGCAAGTAGGGAAAAATTTACCGAAGAAAATCTGATTCGTAATTAAATATTAATTTTAATCATGACATGCACGGTGTTAAAGAATCCTTTTGGTCGCAAAATTATCAAAACCGAGTATTCTTCCGGGCCGGGATTAATATTTAATAAAACGCGTCCCAAAGAAATTCCATAAATTTACATCGAATAGCACACCTTTGTCGGGCTTTATTTTGGTGAGTTTAATTTTAGGAAATATAATTTAAAATATCTTGTTGGTTTTATAGCTGGGATATAAGGTATTATCGTAGGTAAACGAATTGGGGTTGTTTTTTATTAACAATATTACAAAACATATATACTACAGTACGTTTACTCATAATGTATTCAGAGAATAATGCCTTATAATAAAAATATAAATTATGAGATTTGCAGAAATGATACAGCATTAAATATTAAAATCCGAAGGAAATTTTAACGAGAAAGTTGAATTATGATTAATAAAGTCTCTCAATGTTATTTTTAGGTGTATATTTGTTTTTTTCTTCTTCTCCTTTTATATTATTCTGAGAGATATCTGAGAGATATATAGAGATATATGCTTATAAAATTGTATATTTGACCAGGCTTCACTGTGATAATCAAATATTTTAAGAACGCGTAGCAATATCGGCAGCAATATTTTGTAGAACCATGAACGCACTGGGTTTCATAGAAGAGTAATTTCATCTCTTTGTGATGTACTAGGTCCACATTAAATCTAGTAACGCCCGGAAAAAAGATCACATTCCAGGAACCGATTCTTGTGTTTAATCATATATATTTATTTCTTAACAGCCCATTGTTTACAAAAGTGTGACTTAACACCAGAAATATCGTATCACTACTCTAAACATATCGTGGATTTGAATTCGTTTGAAGAAAGTAATATAGCCGGGTCTGTCAAAAGGTTCATTGAAACCTCGATCTAGTATCGGTGAAAATCAATAAGCATTCTAAAGTTGTTTATAAGTTTACCACAGTTCAAACTGGTGCTTAACTGTGATGAACTTCCTTTCAAATAATAAGAGAAAGATTACTACCAAGTCATTGACGATTCACGGCCGGATGTCATTGCGAGCAATTTGTAAGTTTCCACGTGCTACAAGTTTGATACGTTAAGGAGATGAAAAGCGGGAGTATTAAGGCAATATAAGATTGTATATGCTCTGGATATAACCGTCGGTTTAGGGGAGCTTGCCACTCCGGTCCCGTAGTAGTTCAGTCGGTAAAAGCGGCTCCGATTACGACTTTATTACAAGAGGCCGTAATATAAATCTGCGGACGGGGAAAAAGCCACGCTCCAACACGCCACCCTATTCCAATTCCTCTACGCTGGATGAGCGCCGCTTAAAGCTGGCCTTCTCGGAATCTGAATGCAGAAAATCGTCTAGGCAGGTCGCAAACTTGCTTTTTGTGCATGCCCCTCTATATCTCGACGCTGTCGCGCCTTCGAATTCACGGTTCCAGCCACGGATTCAGGCAAAACGAGTAAAACCGTTCCCTTTCGGCTCTTGCACACCGGGGACGGTCGCGTAGAAAGTTATAATGACGTGGGACGAAACTGCCCGCCAGGAGACTTCTATTTAGACGTCGCTCTCCCCTTGTCACAACCATCACTAACTTACTCCCACTCACTGCCTCCCGTAGAAGATATATAACAAAACTATGCTCCACGTCTAATCTGGTCCAAGTAATTTACTATATCTCAAGTATGACTTATCATATATGCTCGGTGGCCGTAGCCAGGGATGTCAAAGGCAGCTTTTAGATTTATAACTACCGAGGCTGGGGCCACTGGAGAAGATGAGGGATGAGCTTGGAGATTCTCGACGGTCGTCCGGTTTCTATCAACGTTTAATTTAATACCCATTTTTAAGGAGTGCGTTTAATTGAAATTTATCAGTATTAAATTGTGTGAATTTGCCAAAATAATGGGAAAGGTGCTAAATTAGGCGCGGCGCGTCGTAAATCGACCTAGTGGGCATGTCATTTTAAATCATGCTGATAAAATCCAGGCTGACGCGTCGTCATCCTGGGGCACAATTGGCGTTTCTAATTCTCTTGCATATTAAGCGATTTCGATCGGCCAGCGCACAAATTACACCAAGAGGCAGGTGATTATCATTCTTCGGCTCGTACCCGCTGCTCGGGCGAGATTGCTTTTCGATTGATTTGTAATTAGACCCGGTGGAAATGACCAAACGCACGTCAAACACATTAATTTGGCTTCGGTATTATTCTAACTTATTTAATCTCGTATTGAGCAAGCTCAGACCAAATATAAGCATAGATTAAAAGCCTAGATCAATAGCATTTGTCAGGAAAAATTGTTTACTAACAGTAAAATATCTACTATTGGTATCAGATCAGTTTACGTATGCTTTTATGTAGCGTAATCAACGCACTGGGTCCCACAGAGGTGTAATTACGAACAAAGAGGAAGACGCTGTTGTTTTTATAATCAGGTAAGGAAAGGAGAAGAAGAGATGAAGCTGATACGACGCCGACGTTTCGATAGGAAATATTTTTATTTCGAAAAACTTATCTCTTGGAACTGGTGGCTACCGCCTACAAACATCCCTTTTTATACCGACAGAGGGAAGGTGTCCCTGCCCTAACAATACATTGTAATCCGATACAACATGTGCCTCTTATTTAATCTCACACTAATCAAACTTACTACAAATATATGCATAGATTAAAAGCCTAAATGTATCCATAACATTTGCCAGGAAAAGTTTTTTTTATTAACACTAAAATGTGTACTATTGATATAGTTCGCTTTACTTAAACATAATGACCTGTTTACGTTTGTTCATCGTAAAATCCAGTCATGAAAGTGTACACTTTCCAACTAGCAGTTAAAAAGTTATGTTAGTGCACTCGAATCAGGGATATGATTCAAGTACACCAATATAACTTTAGATCGTGGTTTCTAATACCCTTGCTCAAATTAAACACAGCTGTAGGAGTATGAACGGCTGTATCTAGAACTTTGACAATTAATCAACAAACAATTCATTAATGTACGTCGTTTGGGTATATCTGATAGCATGATATAAGGTTGCTGGAGCCGGTCAGTTTGCCATCTGTTGACCCAAGCAGCGCTTTGAAGCAGATAGAGTCGCAAGTGTACGATCCACTGGGGAGGCGAACGTTCGTACATTCTCAAATGATCATAGTCCAGTCGGCTAAACATTATCTCGCATCTCCAAACTAATACTCGCGAATCAACTGAATGGCCAAGTGGACGCGTACTGACCGCCCCACGATAACTGCCAGCGGCGCATTTGGACTTTCCGCGTCGTCAGTGTCGACTAATCGCGTACCGACCGAGTGCGCAAAACACAAACTGTAAATAATTACAAAACACAACTGCATACGCCATCACAGTGCACACAAACGGCGCCATTTTGGGATTACGCGTGTTTCTCGCAAAAGGGAACTGCAGCAAACAAGGCGAATGTATTCTACCGCTAGGAAGTTAGCGGCAAAACTTATGGTAGTCAATGCAGTTTAAGATTGATCAATATAGAAACGTAATAGTTTTTTAGCTTTTCATTACATGCGAAAGACGATATTGCGAGAAATACGTTTGGTAAACATAAATTTTGATGAGCTTTGTGAGCTATAACTCCATAAATACTGCAGCTTACAACTTGAAATTTCAAGAGAATATTCATGAATAGTTTAGCTATTGATTAAAACTATTTGAAAAAAATCGATATTTGTTATTTGGCAATTCTGACCAGATAAATGGTCAATGGATTCCAAAAAAAGAATATATTATGCATAAGAATATTTCTTGTTTACCATTACAAATGTTTCCACAGGTTAATACTAAATATTATAGATTTAAAACATCTGAAATTTCGCTGTGAGAAGTTTTGCTGTTAACTTCCCACTGGTCATATTCTCCCTCGATACTCTTATTAGCCGTCTGCGCCGTCGCGTAATAAACCGAAACAACAAAACCGCACTTAGCCGCTGTCCATAAGTCGCATTAAAATCGCATGAATCTGATTAGTGCCCGCTAGGCTCACCAGGGTTAGTCATTAAGTAGTTTTAAAGCCATGTAGGACTGTGAAAGTAATTTCCGACATTTGTCCACGCACATTTTCCGATGATAGTGTTCAATTCGGTAGTGCACTAGTCGCTGCGTCATTTTATTGTAAACTTCAATTTAATTGCAACTGGAAATTTCAATCAGCCGAACTTATTATTCGCTCACGTTTGAAAATTCACCTCAATCGGGTGCGGGACGCATCTCGTCTACTGCGGTTGTTCCAATTCGGATTTCGCTTTAAAACAAACGGAAAATCCGCGCACGAGGTACGTCTGTGCCGTGTGTAGAACCGCCTGCGGCATTTTCTATTTCGATTTAACTACGCTTTTATCGCCGTTTCCAATTTATATTGTCGAGCGTTTATCACTGATTTGTTAATTATCACAACGGTTTGACAATCAGTTTTAAATGCGCGCAAACTCAATATAACTTTAACGCGTGTATTACGGCCTAATCTTTTAATGGTATCGACGTTTCAAGCAATTACTCGAGGTTATTATCGTTTTTGTAGCCTTTCAAATTGCACATGTATTTTCAGTTTATTGTTTATTTCATTAATTGGCTATTATAGTATTTAGTATTAATTATTTATAGTATTTATTTACTGGAGTATCTGTAATAATGTCCGGTAAACATGAATACAATCATTTAAAAAAGTTTAATCTTATACACTGACAGAAAATAGTGGACATCTAACATGCAAATCTGAAAACTATTTTGCTCTATCACGTAAAGCTTTCTGTTTTAAATCCCTAAATGCTTCATGTAATATTCCGTAAATGGTACGTGATAGAAACAAGCGGTTTTCATATTTATAATCAATTTGCCTTGAGTATCATAAAACCGGTGTTATACATATTTCGATGTCAACTAAAAGTTATTTTTATTAATCATTGTTTGTTTCTCAAGTTATTTTAACAGTAAATTAGTAAAACCGGGTTTTTAAATCAAGAGTTTATGAAGTTTATGAAGTTTTTCCATAAAGTAATTTAAAAGTGAAGGTAAATTGCTTTGACTATTATTTCCAGATTATTAGTACTTTAATTGTTTATCACTAAAGGCAGTAGCGATTCTTGTGAAGTTGCCAGCGAAGAAGTAATTAAACATAACTTTGGCGAGCGTTTTACGCGTCTCTGTCGCCGACTGAGACTGGTAGAGACGGTTCGTGCAAATACCTGCAATCTGAGTCCTTTGCGGGCGCACGAAGCGTCTCGCTTGCCGTCGTACTTCATCAACAACTCACCGACGTTTTAATAAAAGCCCGCGTGAATTCTTCTTATTTCTTCGCCGCTCACCGGTGGCGCTTCTCGTGCCTGTGGTGGAGGTGACGGGCGGCGCTCGCAGCCTCAACTGCGTCCTTATGCCCTTTTATGCGGCTTTTACGTATGCGCATTGTTCCTAATCACGGCGCGGCAGTGGGCGCATTGTTTCGCCGCCGCCACCGTCCTTGTCGTTCGCTTGTGCGCCGCGACGCACAAACGAACTTGCGAGGCGCTCGCGCAAGATTAAAAGCTCGGAATTCCCATGTCGTCGTTGTCGACATAGTGTCTCGTGCGCCTTCGCAAAACTCCGGCTGCAAAGTACATGAGTGCTATCAACCTGTGCCGCCCCAACTGGGACCTTCTAGAAATGACAATAGCAATGGGAAACTTTAGACCTTCATAACTATAGAAAAAATAGATAAAAATTGTTCTAATCATTGCTTCAAATTTAAAGTTAAGTTAAAGTTAACAATAACCGTATTGAACAATATAAGCTGTAATATAAGAGTAACATGACAAATGTATGTGACATGTGATAGATCATAGTCAAACGTTAGCTGCACTGGTGTCTTCATCAACACCGGGAAACTATGAACGTATGTACGAAACGAGGAAAAATAGTATGCACTTCGTGCGCAAGGTATCAAGACTGGTAAATCCCAAAGGCAGAGCGTTGCACAGACGATCACTCAACTGCATGTTCTAACATGTTTTTCCGTAAATAAATTACCCGCAGTCCGGCCGCGGAGGAGTGTGTGCTCCACAAACTCGCAACTGAAATATATTCGATGCAATAATTGGACGGGTGCGATGGAAGCAAGAACGTGAGGTGCACGTTATGCTTTCAGCAAAGTGATTTTGAAGCGAAACTTGCACGCGATTACCGCCACTCCCGCTGCCGCTGCCGCATGCAGACGCGGCTGTTTTTCTTTCGCGAGAAACTTTTTCCCTTTGTCCAACTTTCAGCGCTCTAAATATAAAATAACACGAGTTGAAATGTTCGCCCGGTTAATTCCCTTAATAAACCGATATGAAAGTGGTATAAAATGTAAATCTGCTTACCTTGCCGAGATTTACGCTTAGGAAAAACGGAAGCGTTTTTCAGGCAACCTGTATTTTCCTGTAATGACAGACGTAAGCTATCCAACTGTAGTCAGTGCGTAATTTCTATTAAATAGCAAACACAAATATTCAAATAGGGTTGCCAGAAAACATGTTTGTATAAATAATCGTATAACTTTTAAAGGAACCTTATGTATATTGATAAAAATACCAAAGTTCATCCAAAAAGGAAAATAAAGCAAAGATAAAACTAGGTCATATCAAAATTTATATAAAAATTGTTAAATGTAATAACAAAGTACTAACACCAATTGACCGCCATAAATTTGTATGCAAATTTTGTGCAGTGCATTATATGCATATGCGTAGAATAAGGGTATACGCTGACAATCGCGCAATGAAGAAAAGCTGAGGTTTGCTGATAAAGCAATACATACCTTAAATAATTTGTGAGTAAACTGTTAATTTTATTGCAAATAGCTTAAGAGCCCGAAAAATTCCAAAGGGGATTCATCCAAAATCATCCAAAAAATCCAAGGAAGAAAATTTGTACATTCCCCTTTTAAAATAATTTATTCCTTGGATATCCCTACCCACATAGCCAAAATAATTGTAATACTAACATTATCTATTATTAGAA
Organism: Mimaenictus wilsoni; assembly: GCA_027575185.1. Classification (NCBI taxonomy): domain Eukaryota; kingdom Metazoa; phylum Arthropoda; class Insecta; order Coleoptera; family Staphylinidae; genus Mimaenictus; species Mimaenictus wilsoni. Next base: position 76,911 of record JAODAC010010593.1, read on the forward strand.
GTGATGGACACGAATTTTGGTGCAATTTATGCAGAGTTCTGATAAGTACACGAAATTGCTGAAGATCCGCATTGAGCTAGATGGCAGGACGGCTTTCGTGCAGCCGTAGACAAACAAGACGGCACCTTCCTTCCTCCGTTCGCCGCCCCCTCTCGCCCTACCCGTCTCGCCCGACTCGATGGCGTTGTCTCAGCGTGAAAATTAGTTAAACTGGGAGCAAGGAAAATTAAACGAAAATTACGTTACGCCAAGCGACGTACGCCCGACGCGGAAAGTAGCCCTAAAGAGTGAATGGAAAACCAAATAAGTGTGCAACGGGGGCAGCCGGGTGGTTCGAAAAGAAAACGCAAATAGTTCACACCCGACAAGCGGGCAACGGAGCCTGAGGGGGCAGCGAACCCTTGAAAACTCAGCATGCATCCGTAAACGCGGAATAATATTAGTGTCAGAGTAATTGCGAAAAACGGTGCGCGCCAGCGAATATTTCATTCCGTCCTTTGTCGTGAATGTATTGTTATTTGACTAAAATGTCGGACGCTGATTCGAATTTATTTAAATGCTTCCAGTGCATACTGCTGAAGATACTTTTGTTCCGTTTATTGTTGCTAGGCTTTGAAAAAAGGTTTAATTTGAATTTATGATTATTCTGGACGCTTTTACAACAATAATGGATTAATGCTAATGATACTTTAATTACAATCTCGGGGTTTAATGAAGGTATTCATATAATTGAATATTTGGGGCAATTGTTTGGATAAAATTACAAGGAAAAGTTAAAAAATAAAAGAAAATAACGTATGTTCTGTTTACCACACGACCGAAGCTAAACTAAATATATTCCCATTGTTTAATCAGGTTAAGTCACAAAAAATAAAACCTGAAGGGAAAATCCTCACTTTTCATACAAGCTTGAGAAGATATATACTTGTCGTAGCCTGCTTTAGACCTAGTCTACTTCTTGACACAGTCTTGACTAGGATTAACTTTTAGTAACCTAGTGACATAATGGTTTAAAGTTTATTTTTATTAAACTATTAAGAGCAGAAATTTTGTATAATTTGATATCATTCGCAATAATGAAACAATACACCCGTTTTTATGATCCGTCATTACGCTTTGGTAATCATAAAGTACAATTCACGTACGTTGAATTTACATCTCTACGGTCGCAGTTTATTACAAAAGGTCGAGCGCGATTCATTATCCATCCGGGAGGCATGACGTTGGCGTCGCGCTACGTCTGTTTGAAACAATTCGCCGCCGCCACTGTTTCTACCACTGCCGCTATCGCGTTGGCGGTAACCCCCCACTACCACCCACCCTCGCATGTCGTTTGTTTGTACGTACATCCGCGACATCAAACCCGTTCGCATGCTCATTCGCTCCTTCGCCACAGCCGGCACTCCCGCGCTCTCCATCCGAGCAGGCCCATTACGAGCGTATCCTTTCCATCATCGAGACGTCGGCCCTGGCGGCTGGCGGCGGCTCGCCAATCGCGTGTTGTACGTTTTACGCCGCGCCCGAACAAACACCAAACATTTGTCGGTGGAGGAATTCGCACACACATATGCCCCTTCGCGGCAGGCAGACCTCGTTTGATTTAAACCGAAAGCTGCGCGCTTGATGAATGGATCTATGATCGCTAGTCATTTGTCTGGATTGCGGGCAGGCGCCCTATCTTCTTGCAGCGTGTGATTGCACACTTGGCGCACCCTACCGCCCCCACCTAATACGTGGCGCCCGCTCTTTTCGGATTTATACGCAATAATTTCAGCGAAACCGAGCACTGCGTCGCTTTTGTACACACAACGAGGTATTGTTGTTATTGTCGGCGGTGAGACGCGATGGGCGTTTCTATCACAACATCTTTACGCTATGTCTTCGTGCTGATTCAACACAGCTGAGAAGTGTCTACTCTTCGCCTCTTGTACATGCTTATAATGCTTTGCAAAATATAATAGATAATTCAGTGCACATCATGAGTCCAAGTATCCATTGTAATCCTCTCTGAATCTATGATTTTATTGTCGCATTCGAGGGGCGGATATTAACACTGCTTCCACGCTGAAATTATTCATTCTTCTGTGTCAAAATGCAGCGAACCATAACAATCATATTTCACTATATTATCTATGTCTAACTTATCTTACTTGAAGAACTTCCTAAAGTTTTTTTTTGTAGAAATGTCATATTTAATTTTAAGAGGACCCATGAAAAACTATATTACGTGGCGCTCAAATGGAACTGAAATATGAAATTCAATTTTAAATTTCCCATTATCGTGTGATTATAAATCATGCACGATTTGATTCATTGTGAAATTTGCTACAACCTCCGGCAACACTGTTTTCGTTTAGTTGCTAAGAACTGATATTATAACTGATGGAAGTTGAGTATAATAACGGGGACATTTGCGCAACCGTAAAAATTAAAAGATTACACATTAATTTAATTTGTGGCAACACTGAAATTTATTTTTAAGCAAATGGCTCAAAAGGGCGAAAAATCTCGTTAACAGAAATTATTTCAATATATGTACTACACGTATAATTTTTTTTGAAATGGACAATTGAGATACTCCCCTTGTTAGATTAACTTGAAATAAAAAGCAATTCGACGAATCTAATTAAAATATAGTAGAACAATGTTAAATGTTTATGAGATTACCAATTAAAGTTGGGAAGTCTACACCCTTCCCAACAACAGTGAAAGTAGAGTAATTTTGCAATTTGCTCTAATTGTTGAAATGTAATGACGTGCAAATTGCATTGCGGAAAATTAATTCAAACGCTGTTATTAAACAGTCGTAAATTCGCCGCGTGTTAATGGCCTCGAGAGAGATTCTATTGTGAGAACTTTTTCCCCTTATTGCCATTTAGGTCAACTACAACGCGCCGTAATTCAAAGCCGGTTTTTGATAAACGTATTTACACTTTGCTAATTTAACATTTACGCAGTTCTAACTTGTTTATTCAATCATTCTATATTCCCGGTACAAATCCGCCCTTATTATTAGGAAGTTTCCTGCACAATCTGCAAAATATGCAAAAGACCATAGAATTTACTGTAGAATGTAGAACAGTGCAATAAAAATAATGGAGCATTTACTGTTGTTCAGTGCTACTTTAACACGATGTTGTTATTTTTTCAGTCCGATAGGCACGTGACTGAGGTTTCCCAACGTAATCTATCCTCATCCACATTCTCGTTATATTTATTGCGCATGTAATCTATCAAACAACAAGACATTATGGGCTTTTCAAATCATAGCACGATGCTATCATCCGGTGTGCATTCGGCGTTCCATTCCCGGCGCCTTCGCCAGCATTCGCTTGGTGGCGGCGCCGGGGCGATTCTGCAAGCACACATCGCATGCACGCGTTTGGCGATTTTCGGATTCTGGCCCGCCCGGTTTGCCGGGGCTCAATCTGGCAAGACGTATTATATACGTTACGAGGTCCTTTCGCCATCTCAACAAAGTTTTTCGCAATTTTCCACGATGTTGCGCCGCGCGCTGGTTTGTTTTATCCCTTGATCTTTATAAGAGCAATTTTTTGCTTCAATGCGAAGGATTTACTCCGGTCAGGCCGAGGCAGAGGAGGCACACTCCAGAACATCCACGTTTCCCTGATTTTTTCATAGCTGATCTAGCTTGTTGGGCCGTTGGAAACGAATCACGGCAATTTGCCTAGGCTTCAGATTTACGCAATAAAAATCGCTTCGAAAAAGGCGCAGAGGCATAAACAATGAAGGTGCATATTCATGAAAAAAGGGCAAGTCCTCTTTGTAAAGAAATCTTTGATTTTTTATATAATTTGCGGCGTACAAGCAATTAGGAAATCATTTTCAAAGTTTGAAATATGAGCGCATTATTTTAGTTGAAGGTTTTAGGTTGTTGGACCCCGATCAAACCAATCTTTTTTTATGGAAATATAGCTTTAGCATTTACGAAGTTATAACTCATAACATATTAAGTATTCCTATGTTTATCCTTTCTGAGTTTCTTTCGCAAAGTACTCTTTCGGTTTTGTGTACATGATTGCGAAAATTATATTGAACCAATTGTCCTATGAGCTCATTTTATGGGTAATTAAATTCTTTAGAATATAACGTTAATTGCCCTTTGAGAAATTATATATTTAAATAATTCTTTCGTAAATTTAAGTCGAATTTTTATGGGAACAATGCATATTAAATTTAAAACTGCATAAAAATATGAAATTTTCGTTTTTTCTTGAAAATACTCGACGTCATATTCAAGATAGTTTTATATACCTTCCAAAACCCCTTTACAAATTTACGGAACTAACTTTTCATAATTTCCGGCCAGAGGCATAAAAATAAATATGCATATAACCACCAAAATTCAAATTGAAAAAATTCCATCATTTTGGAATTTACCTTGCGTGCATGTAATTAGCGAAATTTTTTTACGTCGAATGTAAACTACACCAGGAAAAACGTCTGTACACCAGGCAAAAACGTCATTTTTAATTAAATCTCTGAAAAGAAAAGTTTATTAATTAAAATTTTCTTTGTATCGTCAATGATGGTCGTATTGTACGCGAGCAAATGTCAAGCACCTTGATGCTGCACCAGTTACTTTACATTTTGCGAGATGTATGGTGGTCTCTGGAGGGTGGGTGTTCAATGCAAACATACACGTTGCAACGTTGTATGTCGTGGACGTTCGCGTTCGTCGTCGGTAATCATATTACAGTGCACATCGTACGCATCTACGTACCAGCGAGTCGTTGCCGGGGCAATAAATGTAAATGTGCAAAACTACCGGCGAACAGTATGGAGCTGCAGCTACATACTGCACACAGTTTACTGCAAACCGTTTCCATGCGTGGCTGCTTTGATAATAGTTCGCGCACGCTTTTGGAAAACGTTGCTGTATGCACAGGTGTTGTTGGTTTTACTACTTTGATTGCTCAGCACTGTGCAATAAAACTGGGACACGAGTAATGTAAGTATACGGATGGAAAATATACCTTAGGTAAATTTGTTAGAAAGGTTTATGTTGAATGGACCTTACAAAATGTTATTTGCCTGAGTTATATTTAACAAGCTTTTTAAAATGTGTTGAGTTGAGTAGATATATGAGTAAATAGATATATGTGTTTAAAACATAACAGTCTCGGGATAGAATTACAGCCGGTGGGCGCAGATAATTTTTTTCTTCTATAGTAAATCGTGTGAAATATTATTAATCATATTAAAAGAGAATTGCATACAATTTATTCGAATAGCTGAACCAATGTGAGCAGCTTTGCCAACCTTAAGATGTTATGTTGCGACGTAATTCGGATATAAATTTCGGTTTAGTGTCATTAGATTAAGAACATTTTCTTTTATAATGGGTATATAAGAATATGAGAATGTGCTGGCATTTACAAATGCCAGAAATTTTCAAATTTAGAAAACTTAATTTGCGTGGCGGTTTAAGGGGCAAATTCTCAACTTTTCTCAATATTCGATAGTGTGTTATCTTGCCATTACATTGAAGATATAAATTTGGGATTAACATGATTAGATTAAGCAACTCTTCTTCTATAAGGGGTAATCATATAGGTATGCATTGACGTTTACAAATGCTTAAATTTATCAAATTTGTAGGACGTCAACAAAAATACGACAAATTACTATGTACAGAATTCGAGGATCCGTACCCACACGTATTTGTTGTAAATTGCGATGCGTATTTCGGATGCAAGGCCATCCATCTTTATCCATCTTTACATTGGGGCGCTATTTATACTAAAATTTCGACTAATTAGTAGTGGGAGACTTCCTTGGTAGGTCTTGCCAGGTAAAAGGGGCTGGGTTTTTTGACAAAGTTAATGGGCAAAATTACCACGTATTGTCTATAATAAATCATAAAAGGTTGAAGACTGAAATTCCGCATCATTATAATTCATTATAATATTTTTGTACGTATGGATATACTAAATTACTATGTACTACAAATGAAATTAGGCACAAATTTGGAATAAACAAAGATCAATAATAGTTTGTCCCAAATGTAATAACTTTGATTATATAGAACCTTAATGAGTATATTTAAACTTGCTTCCATAATACAATTGTTTGTCCTATTGAGCACAAATAACACGTAATATTATTACAATTCTCATTTCCCAGCATCCAATAACAGCGGAAATATTAGCATTCCAATTTCGAAAATTTCCAGAATGCTGCTTTAAATAATTTTCATTATAGTTGGGACTGAGCCGCATGGAAACTCAATCTGAGCAGCAATATTGAAACGTGGCGGCGTTCTTCCAAATGAATGATTTTGTTCAAACCGATTTGACCGCGCCGAAATCGATGGACGTGCCGCCACCATCAGTCAACCTCACAGCGTGCGCGCTGCTGATGTTTCCGCATATCTACCGATTTGCGCGGCACGCAAATATGTGATCAATATCCTAATAAATTCCAATTTGGATTTAATTTTGCATCGACTAACGTGGACGCGAAGTATATAGCTGCGTGAATTACCCACAAAGCAATGCCATTGCCATTGACGCCCGAAATTTCACTCCGCGTACTTGATAAATGAAACATGCCGATGTGGGGCAAACCTCAAATCACTCGCCCAACTTTATTACGTTATAGAATAAAGAATATTTGAAGATGATTGCCTGCCGATTTGATAAAGCTGGCTATTAGCGGATTGACACTCGTCGGCCGGTCGGGATCGTCGCGAAAGAAAAAAGGAAGGAGCCGGTGCTGACACCATCTGCACACCCACGCGTCGATTGAGACTTTTCGCAAGGATGTGGAAATCGGTGCGAAAGCCGAAACGAGGTGTGCGGCGGCGTGCCGGCGGACAGGACCCTGGGGGTTTGCTAAATCGATGTTCGTTCCTTGCAAATAGCGTAGATAAAATCGACCAGCCTGACACAGATGCTTTATCTGCGCAAACTTATCAATCGCATTTTCATTTCGCGCTCGGTGCTCGACGCTTTGTTCCAGCGTCCGACGCCGGAGTCGGCGTTTATTGCAATCTCATTTCATGTCTTAATTTGTGATCTGTGAGACATCCTTTTTTTCACAAATTTGGTTGATGGGTAATGGAAATAAATGATTCTCTCGTTTTAGTGAAAACATGACCTGGAGAACGAACCACTGAAACTGTTGAGTGATGCTCATTGAATTTGTAATAACAACGAGCTCACCCCAATATTCATGGAAGTTTGCACATTAAGGCTACCAAATCAGGGCTTACGATCAATAATAATAGACATGTTGGCTTAGAACACGTTTCAATTTTACAGCCATCTCGTTATTACTTGCATACTTGCTTTAATATTATAATATAATAATATTCAAATTATGGAATTAAAAAAAAAACTTCTAAAATATCCAATGCTCAAAAATTGATTTCGTTTAAAACAACGTTCTGAATGTATATATAAATCATTTTACGCAGATTTCAAATGCAAGTGCAGCTGCGCCAACGCTTGAGACTTGCGTCGTCTCGTTTGATAATAATTAGTCGTATTCTTCACGATTACCAATTTTAATGCAAATCTGAGAGGACAACTCCGGAGCCTCCCCTTCTAGTAAAAAAATGATGTTATAAAATGATGTATACATTTTTATTCTACGAAATATTTAGAAATCCACAAGGCATACTTTATAAAAATACCATTTGAAGTTAATATTCATTTTACACTTTTTTCAAATAATAAAATTCTAAGTAGTCTAAACTATAAAACTACATTATAACAATATCATGGTTGATATTAAATTTATGATTCATAAAATTCTAAAGAAAGTTAATTCCGAAGTGCCAATTTAAAAAGATTTTTTATGACTTTCTTTGTGATATTGCGGTGATATTACGGTGAAAATTCACAGTTTTCTTCAAGTGCGCACTATAAAATGTAGATTTATTTAAAGAAGTCTTCGGAACCGAGTACGCACTTGGCATTCACACAAAACAAATAAAAATATAACATATACTTTTAATTAACTCGTATTTTTATGCTTCGTACGCTTTCAAGCAGTGCAATTCAGAATTATTTGCATACCTAAAACGCTTTTCGACTTTATTA
>JAODAC010010604.1:0-26028 GCA_027575185.1 Mimaenictus wilsoni
TTTTGAGTAGTAGGGGAATGTTCCTCTCCTAATTCCCCTCCAACTCACTTAAATAATCAGTCAGGAAAAAAGGTCAGCTCGGTCAGGTCTGTCAAAACCACTTTGTCAGCTGCCTGGCATTGACAAGTCAAAATATAAACCTAATGTAACATGTGTAGAGTATAAACAAACTGAGTGCTTAGTTCGTCATTGCTCTTGTGACATACCATTCAAACGCACAACGACCCCGTGGCTTTTTTCCTACAAGCAACAAATATCAGCGCGTGCTTCTTTCGACATCGTGCGCAAGGAGCGTCAGCAATGCCAGCTGAAAACATCGCGGCGGGCAGTCGGTTATCGCACCCGCTGCCATCATCATCGGCGTTTGAAAATCAATAGTCAACAGCCGTTTTGTGCGCGGCGCGGCGGCCTGTGAAGGGTAGCATTTCGTCTGTGGGGGTGGCGTTCAGGCCTCCCATGTGCGCGCCGCGCGACAACTGTGTGCGTTCGCAAGTGGCGATGCTGATTGTCTTCGCTCGCATCGACATGATCACGAGCAGGAAAATTTATTGACCTCCGAAATACCGCGCGCCGTGAATAATTGATGTCGCAGGACACGCGGCGCGATTCACGGCGGTCGTCGTTCAGCATACGCCTGCGAGCCCGTGCGTTTTCGCGAGGTGCACGCGCATAAACAATGGACCTGCTGAATCTGCTCCTGCTGGTGATGCTGGCCATTTGCGCCGGCATCATTCTCACGCTCGTTGTGCAATATTATGTGCTGGTGCGGTACTTTAACAAGGGACCCATCGCTGAAACTCCTAAGAAATTGAATACAGAGGCGTATAGTTTACCTGAGGTATGATTGTTTTCAGCTTTAGTTAGGGAATTTGCTGCTAACAATGAATGTATTATACCCATTCGTAAAATGAATCTAATCATTTTGATCAATAGACTAATTTTTTCGTTGAATTCGATGTTAAGGGAAAACCCTGATTATATCTCAAAATACTCCAGACAATCCTGCAGAAGTGAATACAAACATGTATAATTAGCAGTTTGCCTGCAATAAAATTCTCTTCAGATTTAGTTGACTTGTTGCTAATTCGCTTTGAATTCGTAGACTCAATTTCAACAAATTACAAAGGATTATTTAAGAATTCCATGCTGGATATACAGCAAAAAAATCTAGGTTATACAGCAAAAACTGAATTCTATTGATAGATAACCAGATTTGTCTAAGAACGATTGTTTGTAGATTTGATTAGGATACTACGTTACTAAGGGTTTACAAGTAAATAGTTGAAGAACAGTAAACGACTTGAAGGCTATGATTTTCATTTAATTTCATCAGGAAAGAACTTTTGGAAAAATACGAGTAGTACCTGATGATATGGTAGATGGAACTGACCGAAAGTAATTGCAGGAACATGGTTACAAGTTACCTGATAGGCGAATGTCCCCAGATTTGGTTAGATCTTAATTTGTTTTGAGTTCTATAGCAATTCCAAGAGATTATAGACATTTACTAGGCCTTGGAAGGTAGATTTCAATCTGTGTGTCAGTTATTTCTAGAGATTATGTTAGAAAATATCAGGTTGAGGTTATCTTAGGAAGCAAACCTATAAATTCCAACAAATTCAATAGTACTACGCTTTACACTATCAGATAAATATCCTTGCAAGCAAGAGTTATATTACATTGAACTACGACTTCTCATGACTTCTTACACAGACGAAAAGTTGTAAACTGTTTCTGAATTTAGAAATGGCCTGATATCGTTTAAACTTTAATTAGTTAATTTAAAATAATATAATTAGAGCCATATTAAACACATTATAAGATAGAAATTATTCATATTAAAAAGAAAACATTCTTTCAGGAATTGAAAAAGAAATTAGAATGCAATGAAAGCACAGCCTCCAGCCTGCCCATCAGCCTCATGCTGCAATTCCTCTTCCACGAGCTGCGACACTCTAATAATATTAAACAATGGCTTTATAAAAAACTAAGCTTGGAATTTGATGAGCTCCTAACAAAAACCACAATTGGCAAATTTTTTGAAACTGTGACTGTAAGTACTGACTTCATCTGCATAACATTACTTGAAAGACCTGAAGAAATGAGTTGTAATCTGTATTGTTGTAGATTAGGGATATGCATTTGGGATCTCAATTTCCTGATATTAAGGACATTGCTCTGGATAGTATAAAATTAGATAAAACTGAGGGTCATATTGAGACGCTGAATCTGTCAATTAAGTTAGATTATACAGGCAATTTTCTGTTGTCGGTTGATGCGCGAATGAAGTTTGGAAAGACTGCGTATATTTCAATCAAAGGTGAGTTCATTCCAGAACTATTTCTGAATTGAATCAATAATGATTCATGTGAATATGTTGTTAAACGATGTTTATGTTAATCAGTAAAACGCATTAATGGAATCGGAAGGCTACAATTCACCCGTAATCCATACACGCATTGGTCCTTCAGCTTCTTCACCGACCCACTTATTGAACTCGCCGTGGAATCGCACTTCCAAGGCAGGCAGCTGCAATCAAACATCACGAATTTGATCGTGAATCAAATCAAGAAGGCCATCAAACGGAAGCACACGTTACCCAACTACAAAATTAGGTAATTATTATTCCAATTAATTGAAATACAATCAACAAAATGTGGTTGATTGCTTTGTTAGACCGATAAAATGGGACCCTAGGAAATGCATTCCTTTAACTCTTTCAGGTATAAGCCGTTCTTTGTTAAGACTGATCCTGGTCAACTGGATGCCGACGAGAACGAGATGCAATCGCAGGGTACATTGGAAGTATCCTGTAGTGATATCTCTCGATTGGACGCTCCACCTGATGTTACAAATGTTTATTGTACCCTCACTGTGGATGCACAGCCCTTCATCTGTTTGTACCAACGCGACAGCACCACCTGGTTGATTTTGGAACTTACCCTAACCAAAGTTCGCCAGCAGCAACTCGGCGTGATCTTCAAACAGGAGGCGAATAACATCGTGACGATTGATAGCGTAACCCCACAGACTCCTGCATATCATGCAGGGCTTCGTCAGGGCGACGTCATTTTAGCTATCGAGAATAAGAATATCACGAACGTGTCGCAAATTGGAAAGATTATCAAATCTGTGACGAGCGTGAATGTTAGCTTTAAGGTAGAACGTTCCACAAGTGGTTACAGTCTTAGGGGCGTAGGCCTCCCCAATGTTGGCAACTTGCCGAAAACTGACGAACGCACTCCGACAATCTGTGTAAATGACGAGGATGTAGCGGATACAACTTCCGAGAGTTTTGTTATAGTAGATAAAGGGGATGAGGTTGATGCTAAGAAATCAAAAACACGTGGGGAGAAGATGAAGATTATTTCATCGGGTAATGAGAACATGTCCAAGTTTGCCCAAACTCTTGGGAACTTTGCGTTAAGGAAACGGAAGTCTTCGATCGCAGAGAAATCAAGTGGTGAGCCGGGTAGTAATAAAAGTACACCAACCCCGAGCTGTCCCAGCACTCCCCAGCATGGATTCAAGCATCATGCCATTGCGCTGCCGACGAATTTTCTGCAGAGCAAGAAGCATTCCATCTCCGAGGTGCCTGAGATTATACGTACCGATACTGAAGCACAGGAGACGGAGATTTTGGATCTCATTGACGTGCATCGAACGAAGGAGCTGCTCCTACGTCCTCTAATGACCTTCAACGATGAATGTGCATTCCATCTTAGGGAGAATGCGAAGTATTTGAATGTTAATATTTGGGGCACGACAGCTCAGAAGGAGGTGTTGTTGGGATATACGAATATACCACTTAATGAGATTCTGAATGCTTGTTGCAATTCCCTATTGGGGCATTACACGAGAAGTTATTCGTTTTTACCACCTAATAATACACCTCCAAATGTGTGGGTATTTTTCTTTTACATCCTCATTTCTTCTTTATACTTCAATGATCCCATGACTCTACCATTACTTGTCTTTTGCAGACAAAGCCATCCTCTAATGTCCCACTCTGGTTTCGAACACGTCTTCTGCTACGGAGACATCTTGCTCTCATTTGTGTGGAATCACGATGGCGAAGTAAGCGTGAAGCGTAAGAATTCTACGGTTTCGGAGGTTGAATTAAAGCCCAACTTGGATAAAGCTAGCACCAATCAACATGACTTTATCCGCACCCAGTTCCACAGAAGTATACATTGTGATTTTTGTTCGAAGAAGGTTGGTACTGAATCATCTTAAGTTTGATTGTCCCGTGTGGAGCATACAAAAATCAGATATATTTAACATTTAACGATTTTTACAGATATGGTTGAAGGATGCGGTACAGTGCCGTGATTGCGGCATGTGCTGTCATAAAAAGTGCATCAGTAAATGCCAACTGAGCACGGAGTGTGCTCTTGTCGATCGCGTCAGTATCAAGAGCGACTGCTCTGATCAACCAGACTTGATCATTGGCGATCCTGCCGACGAGAACTCAATGGATGAGGATGCTGGCAGCAGTGATAATTCACTTATCAAGCGCGTGAATAGTGTTAACAATCTATCCATTCCAGGTACGTTTGTAAATTTGCTTATTTCTTGTAAATATATTATTAATACATAATGCGTATCACACACCACGTGGCACCTCGTGTTATCGTCTCATCCCTGACAATCGTTGTTCTCTTTCAGGCGCACACATCACGGCCTCACAATCGCGCAGCCTGCCGCCCTCACCACAGCGCACGCCCACGCGCAAGCACTCGCTGATCGTAACGAACCCATTTTCTCTCTGTCCCGCAGCGCTCGATGAGCTGCAGGGCGCACAGGAAGCCCATGACGCTGTCAATAGGCTGCTAGATCAGATGCTCGTCTGTGCGACTGACGAGAATCTGATGGAGACAGCTCGTGAATCCGGCCGGCAAATGTACGCAACTATGGTACCAGATGAGAAGATTGATAAAATTAATGCAATGGTAGGTACTAACAGTGAATAAGTGAATGATTACAAGTAGTAAACACCATTATCTTACTCCACAGATGATCGAGTTGAAGAAAATGTTCGACATCGTGACCACCGAACATGCCGACCTCATCAAGCGGCTGAACAACGAGGAAGTGGAAGTAGAACGCGCCAAAGTCGCATTCCTCCTAGGGCAAGCCGACGCAAAGATCCACGGCCTCTCCGTGCTCATGCTGCACTACTGCTCCGGTCTGCAGCAATCCTAGCTTGGCCCTAATATGTGTGTGCCGGCAGCATTACCTTGAGACTCTGTACATAAACGCGAGCGATTGTCTATGTGATATTATGCATTATTTCAATACTTCAAACATGCTGTGACTCTTGGCAAAACCAAAAAACGATGCTCTCAATGTGTAGTTATATCCTTTGGTGGCTTGGCACACTCACATTCACACAGTGTTTTAGTTTTTAGACGCTTATTTAATTTATTATTTTATCTCAGTCGGTTGTGACTTGATTTATTCCTTCTGACTGACTAAATTGAATAGTAGGATTGAATAGTGGCATGTAAACCCTAAAAGGGTGGGGGTTGGTAAATTAGAGGTGATTGATTTACACATTTTTATAGATAGGTAGCATATACATAGGTTTATTTATTTCGTTTTTATACGATCTTAGTATTTATATTTGAATATGTTTATTTATAGCAGCGTTTATTGCGTGAAACAGTATTAATTATAAGATTAGCCAAATCAAAACGTGTATTTACATATCAAGATTTTAATCGTTTTAATTGCCTAAATTATGGCACTGGTAGTAGTGTAATAAATTATTATAAGTACAATATGACGTCTTATTTCCCCTAAAGTTTATATACTATTATCATGAAAATTGTTAACTAACAATAACATAAATAAAAATTTACGTGATTAACAAAGGAGGGACTAATTTTTAATCGTTAATTTCATCATCCATTCCTTCCAGAAAATCACGAAGAGTTTTTTCTATTTTGTCACCTGAAAGAGAATAGAAAGACAAATAGATAATTGTGTGAAGCGGTGGCGGATTAAAGTTTTCAAGGCCCTTGTTATTTAGGGACCCCTTTCTGTATTGGGGGTAGGGATCTTTTATCCAAAGGTCTCAAGTTTTAGAAGATGACGCTAAAATTATGTTCCATCTACTGGAGGTCCATTCTAGATTGAGTGCCACAGACTACTACCTAGTGTGGATAATCCTCCACTGATATGTTCAAGTATGTTGCCAAACATACTAATGTAGATAATATCTAATAATCTAGGCCAGATAGTTAACCTGAATATATATACAAAGTTACCAAATAACACAAATGCTACGTCTACATTTAGTGTTATCAACAGACAAACCGTGTTCAACGTTATGTATCGCTTTAAATAAAATAACATCCAATTATTAAGGTGGATATATAAATAATGAATAACAACATTTACGGCGATAGCAATGCTAGAAACTGAATAATCGTGGAATTATTTCCAAAAAGTTTCAAATAATCGCACGAAGGCAAGTTATAAAACTAAAAGAGTTGAAACATTTAATTCGTCTTTAAATTTCCTATGGAACAGTAAAGAAATCAATTGAATTCAATAAAAACTATTCGAGATATAATGGTTTAAACTTTAAAACATTATTTTCCAATTTAAAAGAGATGTTTGGTAATAATTCGAGATAGACGCTTGATAGGATAGTAATCTCTACATGTCTGTCTTCTAAAAAAAACTACAACATGTCTGAAATTCATGAGATTCATGAGAACAATTTTCATAATTTAGAGATGAATTTAATACTATTTTTAAAGGTAAAAAAGTTAGGTAATTCTTACACTCAATTAGGGCATCTACGAGCGCATCCGTTCGGCTTTTGGGCACTCGTTTCTCCTTCTTTTTATCACTTGGGTGTTTCTTCACGAATTCTCTCAGATAATCCATCATAAACTTTCCCGGCTTTCGGGGCAGAGGTTTCTTTGGCTTTCGCTTCAATTTCCTCTTCGGTGGTTCTGGACGTCGGATTGGTTGAAAGCTGATTGAAGCTACTTGGTTAATTGTTTCCTCATATGTGACTACATTTGCCGTATTTATTGAACTGTGAGCAGCTGGCGCATATCTTGAGATGCTTGCCGGAATGCTTTGCAGAATAGAGTTTTCATCAATAGATATCAAATCAGGGCGTTTCGGACGTTTAGCCTCGGACGCATTTAGCGGTTTACAGAACATCATTTTATGAAGCTCCTTCCGCGTGACGTAGATTGGTTCATGATGGATTTCAGCTTCCACCACAATCCTTGTTGGAACATCATTTGATGAACTGGAGTCGTCCTCGTCCATGACTGCTTAATTGCTTAATTCACGTCACTACCTGGTTGATTTATTTGACAATATATGACAACGATGGTAACGTATGATTTTTTTCGATTCATCTAAACGAATTTACTTAAATATCGTAACAAAACCAGGAGAATATCTGGTTAGAAACTAAAATTCTTTGAGTCCTTGAAAAGAAGCTGAAATCGTCTCTAACTTTTGTATACCACAACACAAGTGGTCCTATACCTATAAAATAGATAGTAATTGATAAGAATTCAGATTTACAAATTTCGAATTCATTTTTTTTATCAAAATCTATGTTTGCAATAAATTAAACTAAATAATGTTGACAAACAAATCATTTGTAAACTTAAAAGAAAACATGCCCTATTTGAGTAACTAAATTTCAACCTATTTAAGTAATTCAAGGTCAAGTTATAGAGCTCAATGTTGGTTTTAGAGTACCCTCCATAAATTTTTGATTGGCGGGAGTAAGCCGTAACCGGTTCTTACTATTCCTACGCCTGATCAGCAAACATGCGTTTGTCGGGTATGTGCGTTGTGTGAATTTGTTCCCTTGCTCAAACCTAATGTTTGTTCTTGGTTATAACCGCGTGTTCGTATATATAATAAAGTTATAAACGAAAGTTTGAGACCTTTAGGAGTAATAAAAAGTGAAAAAAGTAATTATAACTACAATGGCTGAAGAGTCAAATAGCAAAAAAGAATCGTACACATCTTGGAGGAAGGAACAACGGATTGATGCCAAAATTCTCACTCACGAATGCGGTATCTTCGGAGCAATCCTCAAGGATGGTGAAGTTGATGCTGATGCCGCTCAGCTTATTCTTGTTGGGATTGAGGCACTTCAACACAGGTAATTTTTAGCTTTTATTTGCGAATTAAGGTTAGTTAATAAAGTTAGTTATAGTAATTAAGGTTATGACTGAGTTGGTTTAGGTTATTTTTTCAGGTTAGAGTATATTTTTGTGTATATGTTCTTCCAGGGTTTTGAGGAAGGTTTTTCGAAATTTAATATTCAGTATCAGTTATTGGGAACATTATTTATTTAAGAATCAGATGTTATCCAATTAGCTTTAGTCAAACCAGTTTTTAAGGTTATAACTATTAAATGTAGATATTTGATTAGGTTGGGATATTTTAGGGTAACAATCAATATTTGATAGATTATACTAAATCAGGGGGCGGCAATCGCTTCTAGGTGACGGTGAAAAAAACGCAACTGAATAAAGGAACATTTGTGTCACAATTTAAAATAGGGCCGCAACCTTCGACGTGGTACAGGTTACAAATAGGGGACGTACATTTTTCAAGTTTAAGGTGAGTCACTGACTTATTAATTACAAATTTGAATTAGTAAAAGGGTCAGTGGATGGCCCATAGGTCACAGGGTGCCAACCGCTAGAATAAATCGTTTCGAAATTTCCATAAATATTACTTGTTTGTAATTTAGTAATCGTTTATTAAACAATGAACGAAGATTAACAAAAATCGGACATTAATCGAGTGTTATGATACCCGGTTAACGTTTTAAAAGAAAAATAAAATCAAAAACACTAACAATTCAATCAATATTTCTTCAGGGGCCAGGAATCAGCAGGAATTGTAACAAGTGATGGCAGCAATCACTTCCATATTCAAAAGGGCATGGGTCTGGTACGGAACGTCTTCACCAACGACAATATGCGTAAACTTGTCGGTTACATGGGAATCGGTCACACGCGTTACTCCACGTCGGCAGCTTCAGAACAGGTGAACTGCCAGCCCTTCGTCGTGCATTCAATGCACGGTTCCCTTGCCGTTGGCCACAATGGAGAGCTGGTCAACTGCTCCTCGTTACGAAAACAAGTCCTAGATCGAGGAGTGGGCCTCTCCACGCACAGTGACAGCGAGTTAATAACCCAAGCCCTCTGTCTGATACCACCCGAGGGAGAGGTGAACGGTCCTGACTGGCCAGCAAGAATCAAACATCTCATGCAACTGGCACCACTGAGTTACTCGGCATTGATCATGCTCAAAGATCGCATCTTCGCCGTGCGCGACTCTTTCGGAAACCGTCCCCTCTGCCTTGGGGAGATCATGGCCGTCGATGGAGAAACAGTGGAAGGATGGGCTATATCGTCAGAATCTTGTGCATTCCTCCACCCCTTAAGATATCAAAGGGAGGTCCTTCCCGGTGAGATTCTAGAGATTACAAGGAGAGGAATCAAGTCCATCGAAGTAGTCCAAGGATCGCGTACTGCATTCTGTATCTTCGAGTATGTATATTTCGCACGACCCAACAGTATCTTTGAAGGACAAGAAGTATACTCGGTGCGTTTACGTTGTGGTGAACAACTTGCATCCGAACATCCCGTCCAGGCAGATATCGTCGGTTCCGTACCTGAATCTGGTAACGCCGCCGCACATGGTTACTCCCGACAGTCGCAGATACCTTTCGGCGAGCTCCTTACCAAAAATAACTATGTGGGACGTACTTTTATCCAGCCTAGCAATCGTCTACGTCAACACAACGTCGCGTTGAAATTCAGCCCAATCTCGAGCAATGTCAGAGGTAAACGTGTCATCCTCATCGACGATTCCATAGTGCGAGGGAACACCATCGGACAGATTATTAAACTCCTTCGAAAGGCCGGTGCCACTGAGGTACACATCCGGGTTGCCAGTCCACCACTTCACTATCCATGTTACATGGGTATCAATATACCCACAAAACAGGAGTTGATTGCAAATTCCCTAGCGAATCAGGAACTCGCCCAGCAGGTAGGAGCAGATAGTCTGGAATATCTCAGCGTGCCTGGACTCGTTGCGGCTGTACGCAAGGATATCAAACCTAGGAACGGTGAGAAGGTGGGACACTGCACTGCTTGTCTTACAGGCGATTATCCGGGTGGGTTGCCGGACGATTTAGATTGGTAAGTTAAAGTATGAATCTCATAAATATAACCTTCTCAAGGTTTACTCGAAGGTAAATACAGTTAATTAATGTTAATCACTTTGCTGTTATCAGTTTATATATCTATAAGACACGTATATATTTCTATTATTTAACAATAATTGAAACAGAAACAATTGTTTGTTATAAGTCATAAATATCTCTAATAAAAGGAAATAAAACAAACATCGCCATCATACGTCAATCAGGGGAGGCTAATGAGTTTTCTAACTTCACATCTTCCATCATCACAGATTTTTTTACACCTATCGTGCTATTTTAAGGTTAACGACATCGTGGTAGGTTGTAACGCTATGAA
Source organism: Mimaenictus wilsoni (assembly GCA_027575185.1). Classification (NCBI taxonomy): domain Eukaryota; kingdom Metazoa; phylum Arthropoda; class Insecta; order Coleoptera; family Staphylinidae; genus Mimaenictus; species Mimaenictus wilsoni. The sequence goes on from JAODAC010010604.1 coordinate 10,551, forward strand.
ATGGGATTATGTTGTTGTCGCCGGTGACAGACTAAGAAAAGCAATGCTGCCTTTTCTCATTCTACATATTCTGAGGACCTTGTCTTAAAATCAATCTACATAAACGGAGTTTCATTAATATTTTCTGATTTTCTCAAAGAATCGAATAGTTTTTCAATATTGTTCATCACGATAGACAAATAAATCTCTAAGATGTGTAGTAAAGAAAAAATATGTAAAGATTTGAGTAATTTTTGTCCGCAAATAAGAAACGATCTTCTTGAATAAATTAACATCAATGATTAACTTCAAACTGTGTTAGTTTCCTAGATTTGCAATCGTAGTCATTAAAAAGCATTACAACTTACCCCTAATTGTCTAAAATATTTCGAGAATTTCACTAAGATTCACTCCAAATTCACTTCAACTTAATCTTATGTAGCTTCAACTTGAAGCCGAGAATTTCGGACAGGACCCCCGACAATGCCGATAGGATGACCACCTTGGTGATGTTGTACAACACTGGGTTGGCCGACAAACCCAGTATCTTGAATTGACTCTCTAATTCCTACAAAAATCACAAGAAAATTTAATATTTAAGTAATATCAACATTCAAATGAATAAACATACCTTTAGCAAGTCTGCTGCAAGTTTTAACACGCTGTTGGCAACCATGAGCTCCTCCTTTTTGTTCGGTTTCTGCTCAATCTGCAGGTAGAGATTAATTTGCTCGGTGATAAGCACAGAGAGATTGCGATACTTCTTGTTGATTTTAACGCCAAGAATGAGGAAACGCAACACGAGGACACCGAGTCCCACGCTCCAGATGAGTATCTCGAGGTTGTACTGTGAGTGTAGAACGAAGTTATCCTTGAGGGACTCCATGCATACGATGGAGAGTAGTAATAGAGTGGCGACGAACGTCGCCGAGACAATAACCTCAACGGAACGCTGTGGGCCGCGCTTCTTGAGGTACGAACGCACCGACAGCCACGTGATGATGTTGCGTACTTTATTCAGGCGGAAGTGTGGCAGGTCCGATTTTCGAGCACGTCGAGAGGATGTGAGATGAGAAAAGAGTTTCGCGTAGAGAAAACGCTGTTTGAAGGTGCGTTCAGCGACGGCAAGGAGGAAGAATAGGAAGAAACCGATTACAAAACGTTGTATTGCTGCTGTTAACATTACAACACATTCCCTGAAATGAAAAATATAACCATTTTAAGATGATGAACTTCTCAGGAGTTAAATTTTCTAGAGTTTAACTGGTTAGAAATCTGGATTTCTGACTTCATGAATTGTAACCTTCGTAATATAACCAATTATAACCTAATTTAACCAATCATCATCTAATTTAAACTTTTAAGGAATGTTTTTAAAGAATTGCGTACCAACGGGTCTCAAAAAAAGCAGAAAGCATCTCCGACGAAGGCTCTGTAAATTTGGCAGTCACCAAGTGGACAACCTGCCAAAGAGTGATCTGTAACTCGTCCTCAGAGGTTGTGTCGATCGCCTTATCACAAAATCGACACAGCAATGGCAAGATGGCGATGATCGTCGTGGTGAACATCCCCAAGTAGAAGCAGTCCATGTTTCCAGGCATGGTCTCTACACGTGCGATAATTACCGAGCTGATTTCCACTACAGACAGATCTGCTTTCTTGATTTCTTTGTGATCCCATATTGTACAACTTACTAAACAAATATTATATATTTCTTAGATTACTTAGAATGTAAGGGAAGTAAGTTTAGCAGGTGTAAAAACAACTTACCACGACCAGACGGTCCACAATATGGACTCAAAATAGAATTAGTTGGCGCATCGATATCATATTGCCCATCATCCGACTCTGACAACTCCGAACTGTAACTACAGTCCTCACTATTTGTAGTTAACCCCATCGGCATCCACTCCGTTCCGGAATTCACCTCCACTTGCCCACTGGTGACCGTATCCGGCGACGAAATCGTCTCACACTCGCCTTCCTCGTCTGTATCACATGTACTCTCCAACCTCTGCTTACTCTCCAACAAATTAAACGCTGTTAGTGGTGCGAGAAGGATGTCATCCTGTGTGCGAAACGTAGAAGCGAGTGTAAGCGAGCCATCGCTGTCTGAATCACAGGCTCCCTGCTTTCGAAAGCATTGTATATCCGGCGCTGACTGCCTCCGACGCAACGGTAAGGAATGTACCCACTCATTGCATCTGATGCCGGAGGAGCTCTTAACGCCTGCTGCTGATTTCTTAAGGCGTGCAGTTGTGGTAACTGAGATTGGGGACTTATCAGGATCACCATTGTCTGAGGGGCTTGATCCATTTCCATTCAGGCTTTCAAAACCGTCGTCATCTACTTGGCGTGTCTTCCGGCGTCTATTCCTCAAATTTAGATGACTAAAATTGAATATTATATATTTGTATTTCTAAGGTAAGGTGGTAGAGAAGATTATACGTACTTCGAGTCTTTATTTGGTATGATATCTTCACTCTCTTGGAAGAAGACGTTCTTGTCAGATCGAAGCATGCGTCGTTCATTCTTCTTGCGAGATTTTGTTCCTCTTCGGCTATAGCTCTTTTTGTAACGTGGGTGAACATGTTCAAAATCTGGACCTGGATTCGTAGCAACGATCTGTGAATGGACGAAGCTAAGAATCCATATCATGAGCATCGGAACAACGAACTCTGATATTGGTATGTTCTGAAAATTATATTTCTTACAAGAATATGTATATAAATTTCAAGTTTCATATAACTGTAATTTAGCATACATCAAAGTTACAATTACATTAAGTTAAGCATTAGTGTTGGTTACTATTGAAATGTATTTGATAGTTAGTTTTAGCTAGACATTGTGCAAAAATGAATTGAAAAGCAAATATATCGTAAATAAGGTTAGATTGGGGTATTTTAGGTTATGATAGACCTGGTTAAAATTGGGAAAATTGCAAAGGTGGAATTGAAATCTCATGTAAACACTGGCTGGTGTGATACTAAACATGTAGGAATTAATGTTAGATGTGTTGTTATGTTAGGAAATTTTAGCGTAAAACTTATATTTATATAGTATATAGTATATATAGTGAGAAATTGCTATTTTCTTGGTGGTATTTCGAAAAAGGAGAGTTTCAGCTTCGAACAAAAGTATACCCAGCTCCTCATAATTGACAATTTCAGTAATTTTCAAAAACACATTTGGAAAAATGGCAGTTTTGGCCCAACTTGATATGTTATGTCCCCCTTGGGACAGTATTACAAACGAATATAATAAAATTTTGGAATTAATATTACCCTTTGTTTACCATATCTAAAAATTCACGTCACAGTGGTTGAGAATCCAGATAGATAATTAAAAACTACAAGATTCGCAACGCAAATTTCTTTAAGGAATATAAACAATTAAAATTAAGGCATTTGATAATTGATAGATTTTGTTGATAAAAGGTTGATATCACCAAGATTCACAAAAAAATCCTGCAATTTCTTTAAACAAAATGTCTACTTACATACCAAATCTTTCGCGTGGTACGAATAAATTCCAACGTTGAACAACTGCAGTATATACAGCGTTAATAACGCGAGGAATATCTTCCCTGAAGTTTGCTGCACCCACCATTTCGAGTACAATGGCAGGAAGACAATTCGCAGGATGGAAAGTCTCAGTACGGTGCAAAAACCATGCTTGGGTTTTGCCTTCGTAAACGACGATCCTTAAAAAGTAAGCCGGTTAAACTAGGTCAAGAATTCAAGGTGAATGTGCTTGCCTCTAACCAAATCCAAATCAATCAAATCCGTCTTCGGCTTAGCCGTTTTCAACTGGATATTATTCAAACCATGTAGAATGCGCTGTTCGACGGTTTTCTCCCATTGCTGTTTATCATATGTGCCGATTTTCTTCTGATACCTAAGATTCGCATTCACATAAATTTTCATTCAGTACAAATTTTTAAGGAACGTACCATGACAGAGAATCTTCAATACCCATTTAAGGCCTCCAAAATGTAGCAAGTCTATGTTAAACGTTAAAATGTAGGATTATTGGGTCGGAGGTCGGTTGACAAGCGATTTTACAGAGGAAATTTGATTATGCGAGCGATTCGATCTTCTTGTTTGGGCGATGCAAATGAACGCGGTCATATTCACTGCGATTGTTATTCAACAGCGGCTGATCGGACATCAACCTGGTCTTTGCGCGTCTCCAAACGCTGTTTTGAAGCGTTGAAAGGTGTACTACAGCTGCCGAACAGCTGACTTTGACAGAGCGGCGACGCTAAACTGCGTCGGAGCGAGGAAGATGAGCAAAACAGCGACAACGATGAAGAATTTATGGATTTATTCGGTACAGCGTTATTGGTGTGGGATGTATTTGGACACAAATGCGACCCTGAACTTCAAAAGTTCCTGACATGCGCAGTAAAAGCAAATTTAATATACTCCTTAATAACCTTAATATCCTTTAATAACCTTGAGTTTATCTTTCACATCTCAACTGTCAAATGTCATTTTAGTAAAAAGGGGATTATTTCATAAATTCGTCAACGTGTCCTTAGCGCTAGTGAGAATATTTTCTTGATGGTAATTCGAAGAGGAAGTTTCCGCTTCGGAGAAAATTCTCCCTAGATGAGAATTATATAAAAGGCGCTGCAGCTCCTCATTATTGACAAGTTTCGAAATTTTCAAAAACAAGTTTTGCAAAATTGCCAATTTCGGCTAAACTAATAAAGATAGGATATTTTTCTCAAGGGAAACTGAAAGAGGATGAGTTGCTGCTTCGAATAAGCAACAATTTGTTAGATTTTTAATGAGAGCTTTACAGTTCCTCAAATTTGTCAATTTTTCGATGATTTTGAAAACACGTTATGACTTTTTTGGTTAAACTAATTATGATAGGATATTTTTCTCGAAGTTAAGTTCTTGAAAATTGGGTAGCCTATAATCAAGCATAGTTCTCAAAAGAACCGTGAGCGCTCAAAGCGCCCCGACATCACCCATCTGACAGTTTGCGTGGTTCGACCGCTGCGTTTTTCCAGCTCGATTCTCGTACGTGTTTGGCGAGTGAAATTTGTATGATGATTTGGTGAAAATCGTGGGCGAAATTAGTGCCGTTCGACGCCGAAGCAATAGCTGACAAGGTAAGCCGATGGACTGGCGTGCGGCACGCACGATGTAGATTCGCTCGATCACAGGCAGCGTCGCACAAATCACGCTGCTGTTCCTACTCTGACGTTGTCACACGCCAATTTTTTATTAATTCGCCGATCGGCCTGCCGATCGTGGCCACCGCGTATTTCGTAGATGTACGGACGAACAAAAGCCTAAGTGATTACGAAGGCAGCGGCGTGATAAAGCGACGGTGTGCCCTTCCAAGTGCAGTGCGTGTGGGCAGCTCGTCGAAGGGTCTAACCTCAAACCTTGTGTGTGCTTGCCACTTGCAGATGTCCGCATCAGCGCATAAGCATCGCTACAAGAACTCGTCGCTGGATTCAGCCGAACTACGGCGGCGGCGAGAGGAAGAGGGCCTCCAGTTGCGCAAGCAGAAACGCGAACAGCATCTCAATAAGCGGCGAAATGTCAATGTGGCTTTGTTACCAGAAGATGATGTGCAGGTAACAATTTTGTTTCGTTTTTCTTTTTTTTATGTCTGTTTGGTTTGTCATTCTGTACGTCTTGGGTTAGTTTTCTGGTATCTTTTTTAGGTTAGTTTCTGGTTCATTTATTGGTTAGTTCTGGTATCCTTTTAGGTTAGTTTTTAAATTTACTTTCTAGTTCTTTTTTTAGTATAGTTTTAAGGTATATTTTGTAAATTTTAGGTTATTTTTGTTCATTTTTAGGTTAATGTTTAGTGCGCATTAGATGAGATTATTTTTTAGGTTAGGTTAGTTTACGCATACCTTCTCTCAAAAGCAATTTAAACGCTTTTGTGAGCTTTAATTTAGCTTTTAATATTGAGTTTTGCAAGCCTGGATTCTCGTTTCATTTTGAATAATTTTAGGTTACTTTAGATTTTTTTAAAGGTTGCTGTAATTGCTGTAATTTACTTTTACATGTTTAATTTAAAGGTTTATTTACTAATTGTTTGATTTTTAAAATAGTTGGATGGAGAAATGCTACCACCTGCAACACCTGTCATCACACAGGAAATGCTGCAGGATTTATATAGTGATGATGTACGAGATCAACTAAGCGCTACCGAAAAATTTAGGAAATTACTTAGTAGAGAACCGAATCCGCCGATCGACGAAGTCATTAGCACTGGAATTGTTCCAACGTTTGTTTCTTTTTTACAATTTTCAAGCAATTCAGTGCTTCAGGTACGTATTCCTTTATTTTTGTTATTATTAATTATTACCATGTATGGTACATTGTTTTCTTCAGTTTGAAGCAGCGTGGGCGCTCACGAACATCGCCTCCGGCACATCGCAGCAGACGCGGATGGTCATCGACGCCGGCGCCGTGCCGATCTTCATCCAACTGCTCAACTCTGAGCACGAGGATGTGCGCGAGCAGGCGGTGTGGGCGCTCGGCAACATCGCCGGCGACTCACCCGAGTGTCGAAATAGGGTATTGGACGCTGGCATACTACCACCCCTGCTGATGCTGCTCAGCAAGGCGCACAAGCTGACGATGACGCGCAACGCCGTGTGGGCGTTGTCGAACCTTTGCCGCGGCAAGAATCCACCGCCGGACTTCACGAAAGTGTCGCCGGCGTTGCCCGTGCTCGCGCGTCTACTCTTCCACGCCGATCCGGATGTGCTGTCCGACTCGTGCTGGGCGCTCAGCTACCTCAGCGACGGACCTAACGACAAGATTCAAGCGGTGATCGACGCTGGCGTCTGTCGGCGGCTGGTTGAGCTGCTCACGCACGCGCAGCCGAATGTTGTGTCGGCGGCTTTGCGTGCAGTTGGGAATATCGTCACCGGCGATGATATTCAAACGCAAATTATTTTGAATTGTGGCGCCTTGCCTTGTTTATACCAGCTACTGAGTTCATCCAAGGAAACCGTGAAGAAGGAGGCGTGTTGGACTTTGAGTAATATCACTGCAGGCAATCGGCAACAAATTCAGGTATGTTTAATTTTATTTTATTTTGTTATTTAAGTGAAAGAAGTACATTTATAAGTAGTGGCATTTATTTCTTTCAAGATAAAGAATATATTAAGACATAACAAAAACATAATGCAGTGAGGATCATTTATACTTGTAGATTGAAATTTTCTTTGTCGTTTGTGTGTTATCGCATGCACAAAGATATTGATTTCAAACAAACACGTAGCGTCAAATTCATGCAGTATTGATTTTCATTTTGATTCACAAATTCTTGTTAATGCATTATTGTTGGATTCATTATCGAGACGCATACTGACATGAAAATAGTTATGTTTTGATAACATTAAATATATGGATTAAGTTTTATATCATGATTTACATAGTTTTTAATTTTAAGATTGATTTCAAATTATTTTAGCACTATTGACATTTTTTACACGATTACATTTTTTAAAATTCATCGTTTTTGAAATTTCGTCGATTTGGACATGTTTGACATGCTTCTACATTTTTTATACTTATCGAAGTTTTTAGCAGTTTTGGATTTTTTTTACGTTTACCAACCTTTTTATTTTTGTTACGCTTTGACATTTTTTGAAGCCCACTTTTCTAATGCGCCATAATTGAAAATAATAGAAATGTTTAAATTAAATTGAAATAAAATATTCCATTTTCTCCTTTAGGCCGTGCTGGAATCAAATATATTCCCAATTCTCATCGATCTGATGACGAAAGCTGACTTCAAAACTCGTAAGGAAGCAGCATGGGCGATTACAAACGCGACCAGCGGCGGTACACCCGACCAGATCCGTTTCCTCGTTAACGAGGGCTGTATCAAGCCACTCTGTGAACTGCTCACCGTGATGGATATCAAGATCGTCCAGGTGGCGCTAAACGGTCTGGAGAACATCCTGCGACTCGGCGACCAGGACGCCAAGAACCAACAGACTGGCATTAACAAATATGCCGTTTTGGTCGAGGAATGCTATGGTAATAAATTTCTACTTTAAATATATGTTCTTCCTTAAATATTGTTATTTTTTCTTTATGAAGGGTTGGATAAAATTGAGTTTTTGCAAGCGCATGAAAACATGGAGATCTACCAGAAGGCGTACGACATCATCGAGCACTTCTTCGGCGTCGAGGGCGAGGATGGACGTGTCGCGCCCTCCGTCGACACCGAGCAGCAGCAGTACAACTTCAGCCCTGATCAGTCGGTGCCGATGGGCGGTTTTCAATTCTAAGCCGCCGCTTTGGTGCCGGTGGTGGCGATTCACACGCAAAGTGCCCTGTTTACACTCACACAGACAACCACACACAAAACAAGGAAAACACATACTTCTTAACACAGCGTAAGTATTTCAGGAATATTTAATATGCTAACCACAGTTGGGAGAGCGAACGCTGCAAGAGAGAAACTAGAGAAATTATGGCCAGCAGTCGTAACGAGTAATGCGCTTGTTGCGATTTATACACGTTTGTATATTACCTGTCTTCTACAAACACGGAATACATTTTTAACCCGCGCGTCCCAATTCTACACACAACACACACGTCGATGTTACACAACAATGGGAAAAAAACTGATGAAGACGTTTTAGTCAGATTACTTATTATATAATTATATTGTTCGAGTTGTATACCTTTACAAGGCAACGCAATGCATAATGTCGACGATTGTTTGATTTATTTACAGTTTTTTTGTTTTTATGTTTGTTCGTTGTTGTTGCGTTGTTTTACGTTGGTTTATTTACCCCCCTCATTGGAACGTATGCACTGACGCGAAAAAGAGAATATTTTATACGCATTGCTATCAAAATTGTATAATAAATTGATAGATTCGATCAGTTCTTTAGGAAATATAATTTTTTTGTAACTGCAGGAAACTTAAAAAAATTGAACATTGTTAACATCGTTGCTGTTAATAAAGACAGCGATGTTTTCCTGCGACTCTTTGTAAAATTGCTTGATCCTCTCTTTATTTGTTTATAGTTTGTACCATAAGGTAATAAAATGTTAAATTAATACAACTTCTATACGCTGTTTATTTCGGCTCCTCAAAAAAGCCGTTGTTTTCCTTCTAAGATGTTTTTGGTTTAATGCTTATAACTTAATCGATTTATGATTAAATCTTATAGAGTGAGAAGTTGAATATTGCAGAAATTTGTAATGTAGGATGTTAAGCGGAAATTGCTTTTCCTCTCGTCTTGGGTCGCGCAAATTGCACGTGGAATTTGATTATCCTGCTTCCTTTTCTTATCTCGATTTGTACAAGCGTCGAGGTGAAAATTTTTAGAGAAATCAGTGTTTGAAGAAGTGTCACGATGAACAGAGCTCTTTACAGGTAACATATACACCTATTTGAAACTCTTAGGTTAGTTTCAATTTTATAGGTTTTATTTCTTTATTTTTAGGTCTAGTACTTATGGAGAATCTGGAAAGTTTAATATTAATCTGCTCAATGCTTTCCGCCATTATTATCATGGCACTTTGTTTTGCTGTACTGCAAATTCGTCGTTTTCCAAAGGAATCTGCGTAAGTAAAAACTTACAAGGAGCATGTCTCAATTGTCCGACACGGAATTGAATAAAAAAATTTTGTACGTGAAGTATATAATATAGAACTAATTTATGATAACCCAAAACGGCGAAAAATCTCATAAACACAAATTATCTCTATATATGTTCTATACGTACCCAAATTTTCAGTCCATTCCGTGTCTGACAATTGAGAGATATTTTTCTTTTTTTTATGAATAGTTCATCGGAAACTGGCCCGTCTTCAATCTCTGATGATAACGATGGTCCGGAATATATTTGCGATGACGAGCAGTATTATTGTCTATGGGATGAATCCATTTCGTCACCTTATTAACATTTGCAAATTTAATTTCTACCATTTCATTTTTAACATTTTTTCATATTTATTATAAAGATAACTTTCATACAATAAAAAAGATAATATCCAACTATAATACCTACAATATTTTTGAACGGAAAAAAGTGTCTTGATTGATAATGTTCATGTTTATACAAATACAGTTTAATTATGGTTATTATGGGTTATTTTTAGGTTATACTAGATTTGGTTAAGGAATTCTGGGGTAATATTTAAAGTTGGGAAATTATGATGCAGACCAGTGGTCGGAAACCTTACGCTCTTTAGATATGCATGCAGCTCTTTAGATACCGGTGGGGATCCACCTTAGTGCAAATTTGAAACTGCGGTGGGATTCTCCCTGTTGCATCTTTATATGTGAAGATAAGATTTGGTACATTAAAATCTGATTCTTTTTGAATTGAAATTATTGGTTTCTCCGGCTCGAAAGACCACCCGCGAGGTCATTTCGTGCTGAGCTCTTGATTTTACTGACTTGTTTTTTTTAGATATTGAGAATCTGAAATGTGTCTCATTCTTCATTATTTTAAAATACCATTAATATTATAGCGGTCGTCGTTTTTCAAAGGAATCTACGAAAATGATATTTTTTGAATCTAAAATTAACAGAAACTGGCTAACCAAAAACTAACCAGAATCTACCTCACGACTTTGCTAAATCAAACGAGTGAGGAAAGGACTTCCCATGAGGGTTGTACATTGTACTTTTTTTACGACCATTATGTGTGAAAATAATAATGGCGCAATTATCTCTGCCGCGGAAACAAGTACCATCCCATGTTCGTTGTGCAATATATTCGTACAATATTTCCTAACCAAAGACAACACTGAAATGGGTTCTTTATAAAACAGGAGTCGAAAAACTATACTGTTTAATTGGTATTTTCATAATTAAATACTGAGACAGTAGGCTTATCGCCTGAGAAACTTTCCTCGTGACCATGTTTAACAGAAAACTAGTACCTAACAGCTTGTCACTAAAATCGAGGAATGAATAGGAAAATTAGGTACATACAAAAAATAGATACGTAATTTGTGTGGCTTTACTAACAATTCAAGAGATTATTCAGTGATAATAATGAAATGGCATTTACCAAATTCCATTCTTTTTTATCATTTCTATTATGCTATTGTTAAAATGTTAAATATGATTATAATTGCTTCGTAATATTCTACTATATTTAAATATGTTTATTGATGGATATGATTGATTATTTCATAATCATATAGCATAATAGAAATGATAAAAAAAGAATGGAATTTGGTAAATGCCATTTCATTATTATCACTGAATAATCTCTTGAATTGTTAGTAAAGCCACACAAATTACGTATCTATTTTTTGTATGTACCTAATTTTCCTATTCATTCCTCGATTTTAGTGACAAGCAGTCGTCTTTTTAACATTTAAAACACAATGAATAACTATACTGTGAGATGGGCTCAAATATGGTATCTTTTTCCAGATTCTAAAAGTTTTGCTGGCAAGCTACTCACAACATGTTTAGCACTATTTCACTGTGGATTATTAATAAGTGCTTATATATTCAGCGCAGTAAAGGATTATGATTACACTACAATAATTACAAAAGCCGATCGTATTAGTATTGCCTTGAATATTGTTGCACTATTAGCTGAGGCGATTTGCAATTTACACTGGCTTCTTTCTGTTACTATCTTCAGCAGAGAACAACTTTTGGAAATGCATCAAATATTTAATTATATTCGTAGTATATTTAAGAAATATGGGTTTAAGAAGAGAGATAGATATTTGATGATTAAGTTTTTAATCTTGCAAATACTTATCTGCTTTGTTTCCTCCCTATCAACATATCTAATGTTTAATCCAGAGCTGATTTTATCATCTGTATTGTTGTTTTGGAGAGCTTATATGGAAATTTTACAGAATATGATCATCTATTCTATTTTAGAAGTTCTTTGTGATAGTTGGCGACAGTTTATAAAATTGATTCAGGATGTACATATCACCGAAGCTACGCTTTTTGATTTGATTCAAATTCAAGCTGCGTTGGATATGATTCATTCTATTCTAAAAAACAAGGTGGAGATATATATTACCGGTTTAACTGTTATCAATTTTGTTTATGTGCTCACTGATCTTATGAGAATGTTGTCTGATAAGTCTGGGACAAATTTGTCAACTGAGATTGTTCTAAGATTGATTGAGACCAGTATGTACTGGGTATGTTTAAATTAGTCTAAATTCATTTAATCGAAATTTAATTTGTAGTTTATGTGGCTTTTGTTGATCATAAAATGTAATCAATTGAAAAACTTTGGAAGAACTACGTCAGGGATTTGTTATCGGGTGATGGCTGCTCAACTGAAGACTGTTCGGCGGTTTGATTGTAATAAGTGTGTGGATTTGTTAAAAGATTTGGCGATTTTTGCAAGACATACTGTACCGGAATATAGTGCATTTGGTTTATTTATGCTTGATTTAACAGTGATTTTGTTGATCGTTAATTTGGTTACTAATTATGTTGTGGTTGTCGTTCAATTTGATTTTAATACTGTGTAAAGTTTGAAAGTGTTAAACATGTTACAAGTTAAACATGGCTTTGCTTTTTGTTTGTAGCCTATATTTAGCTTAGCCTAAGTTATGATTTAGATTGGTTGAGGAAGGAGCGGAAAGAGGTAGTAGATGCTGGTCAGCATAGAGTAGTCATTGACAGCGAAACCTGCCGTATACGAAAAGTGACGGAACCAACCGTTATGTTGTTGAAATGTGTTGAATGAAATGAGATTACAATAATGAATAAGATACATAAATTGGGAGGGGGATGACTTTATGGAAGTCTGGGAGGAAAAGTAAAGAAAAACCAAATTACAAGATATATAAACCTGGACCTGAATGTTTCGCTGTAGGTCGGATTCCATATACAGAAGGTTCGGGAAACGGGAGGTGTCATTGTATATGTTGGTGAGGGTCAAGCATTTCGTGTACTGCTACCAGATTAGGTCTCTTGCTCTTGAAGAAGGTCTACCATTGTATGTCAAAATTGGATTCTTCTTGAAAGAAGGAAGAGGGGACGATTCAAAATTACCATTGTTCGAAAAAATCCAGGAGCCTTCCTAGGCGAGATCTCTTAATCTCCATTTACGAATCCCCGAGTCCGAAACTGGCGAACATATGTTCCGGGGTTCAGTTACTGAACCACGCAAGCTCAAATATGCATGAAATATAATCACTGGTGAATGTGAGGAAAGATTGGAGGCTTCGTTCGCTAGTACTTCAAATAAACGTGTTAAAACTCGAGCTGATACGTACCTATGGACCGCAATCGCGGGAGCAATTAATCGCTGTTGTTTTAGTGTCAAGTATTAACAGCACCTTGAGAACCAAGCAATGGTGGGGCGCACTGGCGTCGATTTCAGGTTTGAAGAGAGAACCAAGCAGTAGTGGGGCGCATTCGCGTCGATATGGGGTTTGAAAACAGAACCTTCAGAACCAAGTAGTAGTGGGGCGCACTCGCCTCGGTTTCGGTTCAAGAAACGTAATTTTTAGCAGCTAGTAGTGTGACGCAACCGCGCCGATGCATCGGGGCATCGCGATGCTGGTATCGGAACCCGATACTTTCAAGATCAGCTGATTCTGGTATAGAATCCGAAACTTTTACGAAACTTCTAGTTAAACCTTTGAAAGTAAAAGCCCGGTTTAACCCGAAACTGACAAGGCGGAAAACCGAGTAACCGGAATTATCGGGTACTCTTGACATGCCTATTCACCAGAACTACCAGAAATTTCAGGGACCTCATTTAATTCGTCCTTCGAAACGTCCTTCTCTATTTCCTCTTGTATATTCTTCCAAATATTCATATAGTTTATAAAATAGGTAGAACATAATGACAACAAACACAAGTATTTAATTATTATTGTAAATGTTTGATATTAAACAATAATCGAAATAAAAGAACAGAAATTTTGTACGAAGTTATTAATGTTTTTGGATGCAATTATTTATTACAATAAATTCATGGAAATATCCTAAAGTGCCAATAGCTCAATTAAAAGTGTATCAAAACTATATTAATAGGACCTGAATAACTGAATTATTGAGTGGTTATTATGAAGGGTCCTACAGACCTGGTCCCTTGTCATTATATGTACATTCTATTTTTACCCTTACCTAAAACAACACATTGTATAACATAATATAACATTCCACGCATCAGTCTGCATGTAATCATGTCAACAAATATCCTTCTGAAAGGTTTTATTTGTTTATATTACCTACCACTTATAGTAATCATAGCGCACGTAGTTGATGCGTGTGGAAATTCCATTATTGCTAAACATTGATATATTATCAAACCAAAATGAACAACTGCACTATAAAGTGGTGTAAAATACTTCGCATTCTCCCGGATTCCAAACATCCTACCAGAAAAATATTTTCTACATGTATAACCCTTCTTCATTGTGGCATCTTAATTAGCTCCTATATGTACGCCCTTGTCCTGAGTTTAAATTTTCCGACAGTTTATTCCAATGTGGAAATTGTCATGATTGTATTGAGCTTTGTTGCATTGTTCGCCGAGTCTACTGGGAATATGCATTGGTTACTTTCAGCAAATTTTACAAATCGAAAAGAATTTATTCAAGTTGAGCAAATCTTTTGGGATATTGATAATATTTTCAGAAATCATTTCATTACACGTGACGAAAAATATACGAAGATAATCCAGATTTGCAGACATGTTCTCATTTGTGCGGTTACAACAATATCAACATTTTTACAATTTAGTGAAGATGATGTTGTCTTTTCTGTACTGTTGTTCTGGAGAGCTTATATTCAATCGATGCAAATATTACTTATTATTTCAATTTTGGAACTATTAGGTCAACATTGGAAGCAGCTTGCGAAAATGATTCAACTTGTTACAATCACACCTGTAAGCATAAGTGATTTAATTCATATTCAGGCCGCTTTGGAGATGATTGTCACAATACTCAAGAAAGAAATAGAAGTTTATATTACTTGCCAAACTCTCACTAATTTTTTGTATATGCTTACTGATATTATGAAAATGTTGAATGGACAATATTTGGAAGGATTGGTGACTATTACAATTATTTTGAGGATAATGGAGACCAGCCTATATTGGGTGGGTTACATTTATTTCTAAAGAATATGAACGTTTTTATAAAATATTTATATTTTAGATTATATGGCTTATGGTTGTTAAAAAATGTAGTCAACTGAACGACATGGGAAAGGCTGCTGTTAGCGTTTGTTACCAAACAATGGCTAGACAAATGAAGGTTAATAAGCAATTTGATGGGAAAACAACCAGTATAGAGTTTTTGCAATATTTAGCACATTTTGTTGTTTGCACTTGATCAAACTGCTATTCTGTTGATTATCAATATGCTTACAACATATGTTGTTGTTGTCACACAATTTAGTTTTAAGGCATAATAAAATTGATTTGGGTTAAAAGATTTCTAGGGTCACGGTTAGGACAAAATATCGATATTTATTTTTATCGATAGTGTCTATTCTCGATATATCTATTCGATTATCGGAATTAGTATAT
>JAODAC010010615.1:0-26020 GCA_027575185.1 Mimaenictus wilsoni
TCATGGAAAATTATCAGAATTGTGCAAGATTGCGCAATATTTTGCGAAAGTAGTTAATAACTTTATATTCTAATTTTTCATGATTTCTAAATTATAGTTATGGCAACAAAATATAATAAACCGATTAATTGCTGTCTATGATTTCATTGTATTAACTAGCAAAAGTAATTTCTAATGAGAATTAATTATAATTGTACAAGAGTCAAGTCAAGAGGCGCATTGGTATGGTCGATGACCAATGTCCATTAGATCCCGGGTTCGATTCTCGGGTGGGGATGCATATTAAATTGAATTCTTCTTTTTAACAATATTGTTAGCCTCTAACATGACTAAATACATTGAAAAATCTGAAAAAATTGAATGAAAAAATATACAAGATTGAACAAGAATTTATGTATTCAAACACATTTAGCCGCCTGAAAGAACATTATATGTCGATTATTCATAATTACATAAATATAATTGTTGCCATAAATTGCAAAAATTCGATTAATTCATCCCTGGTTAGGATGGTACTCAATTTCCTTACACCAATATATGTTTGGACATAATAAAAGATTATATAGATCATCCTCACTCAATATTATAGATATCCTCTTAATAAAATTAATATATCTCCCTCATTTTGATGACTTATAAGACTTATTCCAATTATTTTGTGCTTAATAGAAAGATTCCCATTTGATTGCCCCCTCCGAAGACTGGGTTGTCGCCGTGATTGGAACACCCATTTGTTGAGCAGTATTTTCTCGACGTAATCCACTGCTGAATAGCCGCGCTTATCACCATTGTGTGTGGCCAAGTGCGATGAGGAATGCTGCGTGCGGGTTATCTCCGAGGTTAATCCCGCCGAGTAATAAATACACTCCCTTGCGAACGCTTCGCGCTGAACGAAACATCGCCGCCTACGCTTGAGCGTAATTGTTATGTAAGAGGGAATGTTGCAAGCGCCCGCCGGGGATCAAATTTTGCGGCCCCTCGCACTAATACGAATAATAGCGCGGACCGCAAGTACAAACATCCGCGCTCCCGGCGCCTCCACCAAATGTGCACACCCAGCGGACGACATATTCGAGTTTAATTCAATGAGTGCGTTCAGCCTCTAAGTTCTCCGCTATTCGAATAAAAGTGGAAATTGTATTTAGCAAATAGATAATTCTATAAAATAATACAATCTCGGCCGTGGAGCAGTCCTTGCGATAATTTATTAAGTTTATTAGCCATAAAACTCTGGCCTTTGTCACATGTACTATATCTTATCGCCGTATTACTGTTCTAGTGTGCACTCTGTAGCAGAAAATGGAAGAAAGATGGTGGAAGCTGAAAGATATGTTAGGTTGAAACATATATTGATTTGTCATTTTTTCTTTTATCGCTGCAAGCTGGGCTCCTCGATGTTTGTACACTGTGATATGCTTTATGATGTATTTCACACGAATGTGCGTGTTCTGTTCAGGTTTTTATATTTTATATGACATATCATAAAACACGCTGTTTAAGCAATTCTATATAAAAGTACAGATTTCATTTTCTGAAAAAGTATTTCTTTTTTATAGTACAATTTAGTTGGATTCCTAGAATAGAAATACAGCAAAAATATGGGAACTGGAATAAGACTAATGGTTACAAATTAATATGAAAAATATTCATTCACGATTGTGTGAGAATTAAAGATAATATATAAATTAAATTCGGCAAAATATATCATGAAGAAAGTTAGATCTGCCAAATGGAAAAGTCTAACTAAGAAATCAGAAGGAAGAAAGATTTCAGTATGAGGTGATATGAAACAATGTCGTCGGCCCGAGATTGATATTGCAGTAAACGCACTAGGTCCAATCACTGGTGCTGTTACCAAGAGACGTGTACTGTGTAGGCAGGCGTGGTTCGTAGAGCGGTGAACGCGCTCGGTCTTCATGCAATACGTATACGTCCAGATCAAAAAACTGCAGGCCGACAACTACCCATTCTCGGTGCTAGCGCAGGTTTATTAAAACTTCTGTTGTACAATGTTGAAAAAAGAAGATATTTATGCAATTTACGTTAATTTCTGCCATAGCTAATAAATATTTTCAATATAAATGACCAGTGATAGTGAAAATGAAGTAGAATTAACACACCAAACTAATGTGGAAACATCAAATGCGCCCGCTTCAAATTTGACACCTTACACATCGATACAAGAAATCTAAAGCCAATAATTAGTCTTTTCGAAACTAGTATCGTAGAAAGAATATCGTGTACAATCCGCGTGGAAAACCTCTTTCTCACTAGTACGGCACGCCTTCGGCTAGTGTTGTAATTTATCATACCCATGAGAAATAGGATTTATTCCATGCTTGTTGTACAATATACTATTCTAGAGCTTCTAAAAGTTCTTGTCGAAACAATATCTTGTATAGCTTACCATAAGTATATTCTTCAAATAATTAACCAATATTAACTTCAATTATATGAATAATAACTGTTATGATCACGAGCAGTCCAATAAGAACATACACTATTTAACTGTAAGTAGAAATGAGAAACAGTAGCAGTTTTCCACCCTCAAAGTGCTTATTTTGCGGCATTAAGCGATAATTCGTTTAGATCCCGTTTTTACATGCACGATATGGCCACTGTAATAGATGGATATTAGGTATAAATTGCCCTCGCCGGGCAATATTAATATTTCTTCAACATTCCATTTGCTTCATCGTTGCGAGGGAGCGGCGCCTCTGTTTCACGCGCTCGCGAACTTTTCGGGCTTTTAGTGCGGATAATCACTTAATCCCCGAGCCTGCACTCCGTATCTAAAACGACGTCGCTATTATCTAAAAGCCCAACATTAAATGCACACGGGCTCGGGTTACTCAGCGCGCGTTTTGTAGCCTCAAATAGTCGAAATTAACCGACGATTTACATTTGAAAGCCGCGCCGTAACTGCGCGAAACAAATTCGCAATGTAACCGCTTAATATCAATGACTAAACATTGTATATGCAAATTGCGGGCACATATGCGTATTGTCTTAAAATTAGAGCATTGTTACAGAAAATATGGTACATTCTCGGGTGGAATAACCACGCTCTGCTAATTTATCCGCGTGTTATGCGCTGTTAAACCGCACAATTTGTGGCAAAAGTTCATCAGTTGCAAATTATACCCGGGTAAAGGCATAAAAAACGCAATATGAGAGTTATGTTAACGTGCGGTTAAATTTGCAAGCGCACACCCCTTTTTATGCAAACAAGCACGGAACTGGAATATATTAGCAGTCGTGGAAAATGTATACATTGATCGTTATGCGATGGAAGAGAGCTTAAAAAGCTCACGGCGTGGACGAACTGGGAAGTTGTATATGGAAAAAAGCATGTTTAGCTAGGTTTTTATAGACTTTTACAACATTTTGTGCTGCTTTGACGATGAAAATCGATGATATTATGATAGAAACATCAACGCAAATGAGGCAAGAAGGAAAATGACATATTAATTTATTTCCCTCGCCCTTTTGAGGGCGAATATTTTGGTTCCCAGGGAGATATTCAACCCCCGCCGTTGTGTACCATACTGGCGGATGTCTGCACGTCGATAAAAAATAGATTTCTGCACAAACAACAGCCTGATAACCTACCAAGCCGCCTCCGTCCCAGCATCACAAAGCATTGTAAGATGATTACGCCGATGCTGCGTTTATATCCCTTAATCGCAGTACCGTAAAGCCAACGCAATCTCTCATGGGATATCATTTTTTTCTATGCCTTAGACCTTGCTATTTTATCTTTATTTTATTTTTACACTTTGGGAAAAATAATCCAAGCAGAAAATACCTCTTTAGGACTTGTTTACTTTTAATTATTAATTAAACTGAAGCTCGGCAGATCATATTATTATAAATCTTTGCGTAATTGTAGAAAGGAAAGCAGAAGACAAGGCGAACTTAATTTTAATGAATTATCATTAAAACTCGGGTGTGTTGGAAGCAAAGTCTTATTCCATAGGTTTGGTTCGTGTTTGCTCCTCCTTTCGTCTGACATTTATTGCATGCTTTTTTGCGTTCTTGTTTACAAGCCGCGGAATATTAGCTGCATGTTAAGTTGGTAGGAGTGAAGTTTCGCCTGCGAAAAATGTGCCATGCTGGTGGAATAATAAATACGTCGGAAAATGTGCGACGGGGGGCACCATACTTGCACAGCGGCAACATCTTCATCTTATTATTCATGATCGTTTTTTCCAGCTGCTTCGTGGTCCTGCACGACCAAGTTTCGAGTGGTGTTCATGTGCGGCGAGCGCTTTTTGTTGCAGGCCACCACCACCATCTACTATCTAGACATACATAACTTTTGGGCTACATTTGTGACGAATACAGAAAGTTTCTAACCTTTTGCATTCCGTTGTGGTGCCTCATATTCACATTTATCAAACGACATATATTTTTATATACAAAATTTGTTCCATTTCTTAAAAATCGCGCAAAGTTTGTTGCTTAACGAGAATATGAAACTTTAAAATTATGTTCATCATGGAAAAATCTATTTATAATTAGTAAATAGTGATAGATTAACTAGTAAATAATGTCGTTATAAGTTAATAATACTTTAGTAGTATAAAAACTAATATAATAACACGAAATAAAGTTTAAGAAACATTAATTAACTTGTTCGCAGCAAAATTTATGACCAAAGTTTCTTAATTGTTTTTCTTGTGGTTATTTTGCAGCCGGATACAATAAGATAGAAAGCTGTCGTCTCCAGTAGGAGTTTATCAGTTATTTTCAATTAGAAATTCAATTAAATCTACCTGGTCACAAAAACAATTAATTCCAAGTTATTCATTGGACTTGTGATACTGATTAAATTTCAGGAAATGCTTTTAAAGCCGCATTGAAAAATAATATATTTTTCAATATAACGACGGAAATCCAATGTAGAAAATGTGATATTTCCGTCAATACCCAAGGGGATAAGTGACAGTTAATACTCTTAGAGGGAAAACGCTTCCCTCAGTTTCAAATAACTGTCATTAAATGCACAGAAGCAAACAACTGTCGACAGTTGAAGACTGTTTAATTTGGGAATAAATATTAAAAAGACACTTTCAGTGGCACGTAGAAAAACGAAGAAAACTGTCAGATTGTCTAAAAACGGAAGCAAAATAGATGCTGTATGTTTGTGCACTTCGTTTATTTTTGAATAAAAATGTATAAAGCGTACGTGATCGTATTACAGATAGGAGCGTAGTCGGCAGGCCTATTATTCATATATCCAGTACAAAATTGCTTCTTCTCTAGCAGCTGGCAGTGAATGGAGTACAAGTCGAACGCGCGCTCGTAAACTGCTGAAATACCAACAACCTGCTACCTTAACGTTAAGCAGGGCGCGTATGTAAGGAAGCTGGAAGAACGAGACGCGAATAAAATCGCTGGAATCGTTGCAAACGGCAACCAGTAGAAACTTTTCCTTATTGCCTCTCTCAATATATACGTTCACATTAACTACACCCACATCGAAAATAAATAATTAAATTGCAGTAGTACAAAACCGATAATATCCACCTTTTCATTGGTGTAGATAAAAGAAATCATGTGTAATTCGCGAAGTGATGGAGTTGACTTGGATATCAAACAAACTGTGTCCAGTTAAAAGAACCGAAAGGAACGTTAAAGAACTGAAGAAGCCCAGATAAATCTAGTTTTTAGTCGGTGGAAAGTTGGCGGCACGAAGTAGGACATCAAATCCGAAAAACTGCGTGGAATGGACACCGACTATTTCACTCGGCGACTGTCCGTCTCGTTTTGCATTGAATCCTACGTGCCTTGCCCTCTAATGGTCGTCACAAGTTGGCAAAGTAAACTTTTCGTTACGGGCCG
The DNA here is from genome assembly GCA_027575185.1 of Mimaenictus wilsoni. Taxonomy (NCBI): domain Eukaryota; kingdom Metazoa; phylum Arthropoda; class Insecta; order Coleoptera; family Staphylinidae; genus Mimaenictus; species Mimaenictus wilsoni. The sequence continues at coordinate 5,848 of JAODAC010010615.1, forward strand.
TCTCCTTTGCTTTACTTCCTGCTCCTTGGGCTTTTCTTTCGGCGTTTGTTGGCAATTTTTGCAGCCCGTCGTTGTAATAAAGTGAAATGTTTTTAAATTTCATTTCCTGATTCGGTATAAAACATTCCTGGATAAAATATTTAAAGTGCTCGATTTAATACGCTTATATTCAAGCTTCTTAATTATGAAAAGTAAAATTTGAATGTGGCAGTATAAAAATGTAAACAAAGAGCACCCACTTTGAAAATGTAATTTTTACCACGGCAGCAATCAGCGAAGTCCAAAGAGGTGCGAATAACGCAGCCGTTCGTAATTGTATTTGCATAAATCTGGGCGCGAGCGCATCACAAGCGCATAATCCGCGCACGGTGCTGAATCGAGAATGAGGGGATTAACAAAAATATGAAGTGGCTCGCCGCGAATATACACACAAAGACGCAAACACAACGCAAATCCGCAAATAAATTCGTACTTGCTGCAAAGATGGTGTGGGCCGTTTCGCATTCGGGGAAGGGTGGGTGGAAAACTTCGCCTCGGCGGCGGCGGCGGCGTGCACATAGCAGCTCGGGTGGAAAACCGCAAGCGCGACGTCTTGAATTCAGCGAGTGTAATTTGGGTATTCATTAGTTTAGTCGCTGGATGGTAGCCAGGTATTATACACGTATCCTGCGGTGTGCTCCAAAGGAGATGAAAGTTTACAAGCAAGCGAGGAAGTTTCACGCAACGTCACACCTTCATGGATATCAGCCTGTTTAATTATCACTATTCTCGGCTCTAAATTACTAGGCCATCCTTTTTAAGATAACGATCAACTTGATTACTTACATTTGTTCGTATAAAATAATAAATGTTTCTTGGCAATATTGATAGTTAGTATTAACTTCTAAATCCCTCACGTTTTTGATGGTACTTATAAAATATATGGTGAGACAAAGGAAAGATGGTGTGAATCTTGTGAGTGCCTATAGCAGAGTCACTGCTTAAAAATGATGATACCACAATGATTTATCTATTAAAAGTATTTTGCAATTGAAACGTCAAAATATAAATGTAGGAAACGTAGCAATTATCAGAATGTTCCTTATTCCGTTAATATTATTTCTTCAAATATGGAATTATAAATTAATAGTGCTACAAACTTTAATATAGCCAAACAAAATGATCCTGAATTGTGTATTGTGGAATATCTATATGTAGCAAAGCAACAATTAATTATTGCCAATATTTCAAAACATAGGATTTCAAGTACTAATCAAGTTTTCATAAACAGCTTTTAATTTTATGCGCAAGAAGGTTCTGCTTCCCTTTATGAAAATTCTTATAAACTTTCATTGATTTCAATTTCTTCAAAATTTTAAGGGGCCATATAATACAGAAATTCCTTATAGCTGCCATAAATCAATTATTATTTTGATAGGATCCATTAAAGGTTGTAATACGAATTACAACTAAGCAATAAATAAGCAAAAAATATTTTTATTAATAAAATTTTTACATGATCTTTTTGATTTACTTTAATAGTAATGATAATAATAATTGAAATATTTTCTATCTACATTTTAAAAACTCTCCTACATGTCACATTTACTAATTTTGTTTTTATACTTGTGTTGTTCTGCAGCCTTGCAGATTGTGTAGTTTTGTGACCTCGTCCACCAACGGGGATGCCATAATTTTTGAGTTACAAACCTTACATCGTCCATAATGTTGATTGAAAATTAAAAAACAAATGTTTTTACAAAGTCTATAAAACTCGCTTGAATATGACATCGAATAATAAGAATAATATCACATATTTTACCGTCTATGGACCTTTGGGGGTCTTTCCGACTTTGATATGTTCTATTTATTTTTGTTGTTTGTTATTGTTTTTATTTACAATTTATACATGTAAGTGTTTTTATACAATTTTTTTGTAGTTGGTGTGTGTGTAGTTGTAGTTCTTGTAGTGCGTTACAGATGTCTGTAGATAGGTGTGTGAAGCCTTAATGTTTGAAGTTGATTGTTTGAAGTAGTATATGTGTGTGTGTATGTATGTGTATGTGTGTGAGTGGGTGAATGTATGAAGTGGTGTGTGAATAATAATCACACCGCGGGGTGCCCGCCCCGAGGACTCGAACCTCGTCCGCTGGCGTGTAACGCCAAGGTGTTACCCACTAAGCCACCCGGACGGGCTGACGTCGAATATTTTTAATAAAAAGTCAATATTGCATATTACTATACATTTTAAATTTTAAAATGGATTTTTCGCATATAAATACGAAGAAATATGTAAATATATATTTCTTCAAAAAATAATTGACATCATATATTCGAGCATTTAATTGTTTGTTAAATTAGCCATCATTTTTCCAAATCGGATTAATAGAATTTTCCCTATCGTGTACGCAAAATCGAAAAAAAAAATGTGAGGAAAAAACGTTTAAAGTTGGAAAATCATAAGATTATAATATACTTTAATAGGAAATAAATAATAAATAGATTTCAATGGCTACCGGCACTTTTATGGGATTATTAGCAAAAACTTCGTAAATACTGCAACAATCGACCTAAAAATTTTATAGAATATTCTTGAATATTCAAGCTATTGATTAAGAATATTTCCAAAATGAGTTTGTTAGCGAATATAGTTTTGAGTCTCAAACCTCATCTCGCCTTTTGGAAGTATGGTTGATGTTTACTCAATTTTAAACGTGTTTTTCTCGTATCATCGTTTTTCAATTTCACGATTGAGAAAATCCAGTTTGGCTGAATGACGTCTTATTTCACAAAAACTTAAATTCTCTAGAATTAAGACATCTATTGTTGCTTTCAACAATGAATGATCACATTTTTCTTCGTAAATTTGACTAATTTTTCCTGCGAAAAGTGCGCATTAAATTTACATTAACATTACATTTACATTAACACTATATAAAAAACATGCAATTTTAACTTTTTCTTGGAAATACTCTCCGTTATATTCAAACTAACTTTATAAAGTTATTAAACATCGAATCATCTAAAACTCTCTTAATTCAAGATTATTTCGAGTTCACTCGAACTACTCGAACTACCTATTCGAACTCTCAAACATCAATTCCTGATCTTAATCTATTCAATTCTTATTTCAATGCAATTAGTTATATTAGAGACAAATGCTATTTATAAGAAGAAGCATTCATTTCCTACATAACTGCCGGATTTCAATCTCCGGACCTTCTAATCAGTAGTCATCCAATATAATATAATGAAAATCAGTTCTAATCCAACATAAGGACTCCACTTTCAATTAATTTACTGTAATTTGACTAATAATAAATGTATTATTATTCAGATTTACTCGTATATGCCATCTGTCGGTGAATATTGGAACATTTTTAAAATTATTATGGTATCCCTTTCCACCTTATATAATTTTGATTTAAATATAGTATTTGCCTGAGTAACCCAGATTTCCATCATCATAATTCATGAACGAACAAAGGAATACTACTTGGAAACCGCACATATAGTATTAACATTCCCTGAAACTATTTCAACATCGCTAACATTCCCACCCATTTGAATAAGATTGTAAATCATACCTACTAACACCACTGAATATGCAAGAAACTAATATTATCCTTGCAATATAGGTACATTTACAATAAACTTACAATACCTGTATAAATCGCCTTAAAATGGGTACAAATAAATACAATTCCACAAATTAACAAGAAAATATACGTCTATAAATTATGTTTGTTTAAATAACTCGAACAATTTCTATATTATTTATTTTAATAAATCATCCAATTAAATTTGCGAACGCTTTAATTGATCAAATTCATGAAATATTCCCTATTCATTATATTGAAAATAATGCGCAATTATTATAATTACAGAACTAGGGCTGTTTTCCCTCCATTGTTGTGGAGAACAAAACCTATTCAGAAGAAAACTTAGCGGAAGCACTCAAACAGGTTGGCGAAGTGCATCGCTTGAAACAGATTTCATTTTGCTAGGTATTCGCTGGCGTTGTTGTAGTATTGTGTAGAGACAAATTTAAATATATAGAATATTTAATCTGCGAGAAATTGGCGAAGGCGTCTTCTGGGTGAACGCGCCGGGACGGTAATAGAATGCGATCTCCTGCTGCGCAAGTTTTAGCATTTCGTGTAATAGAAATATAATAAAGTTAGTAGCCGAAAGCGGGAGGAACGTCGGATTGAATTGTTTCGTCCTGCCGTGAAAGGACACGTCCTTGTTGGACCCGAGAGTGAGTTTTATTCGAGAGGACTTGCCTTCTTCGCAGAATAGCAAGCAAGAAAATAATGTGCATTATTTTCTCTTTAGATTCCTTTAGGAGTACGCATTTCCTTGTTGTTTGACACATATTTTGTTTATAAAAATATGTTTATATGTTTGTAAGTATAGTTTTGGTGTAAAATTTTTGCATACATTTTTTATTGATGCTTGTATAGGAAAGGGAGGTTATATTTTTGTAGATATACTTTTCACTGTGAAATGCTCTAACGCCTATAGATCAAAAGTAGTTAACGTAAAGATGTCTTAACGTAGGTGCCTATTAGGTATGCCACTGCAAATGTAGATATACATTATATTTATGTTTTTTTTTGTAGAACCACTTTAGATAAATATCCAATTTGAATAATAATGAAATGCAAGTTAATGATGAAAATCCCAAAAGTATTTTTTTTTTGAGTAGTCAGTATTACTTTAGTTATTCAAAGCTTTTTGATTGTAAAAACTAACGTTCCCAAAGTCAATGATATTAAAATTAGATTCACTTAATACCCGCAGACCCATAAATCTAAGCATCCTTCGAGTGGACAACCCAAAAGTGCCGATAAAACCTGCAAAACTTTTAGCAGGAAAGATGGGTTGAAAACGGGATCCCTGTAATAAAGATTCAAATGCGAGGCTGTAAAAATTCGGGTATCGTAGGCACTATTTCAGTGGCATTTTGCATCCACATCCACGTCGAAAAACTGTTATGGATAGATAGCAACGGGAAATCAAAAAATGCACTATGAAACCTCGTCGTAAAATTTCAAAATCAACTCACCAAAAAACGGTGGCGCGTAAACCCAACATAAATACAGCTTCAAGAAAAAAATGTTATAAGCACGTTCATAAAATAAAATCGCTGTTCCCAGCGAGATTTATGTTTTTATTTTATTTTATTATATATTATCCAAAAAGCACGAACACTCCCAGATAATTTATACGCAGTCAAACATTGATTGATTGCAGGCGTTATACAGCTATTCAATAATATTCGAATGTGATTGTTTATGCGATTGCTTTCAAATTGTTTACACAATAAATAAATCATTTCAGTTCCGCGTCACAGTCAGTGAGTAATAAAAAAATGTTTGTGCCCCAATTACAATGTTGGAGTTATTTTAATTAAAAATCGCCTATTTTGCATCCGGTGTATTAAGAATTCAAGTGCGATGTTGTGCCACGATATAAATTAGCGAATGTCGGCGTTGGAATACTCGAGTTGTTTTAATGGAGATGCTGGCATGAATATAGCACCGTCATTAGCGCATAAAAAGGAGGGAATCCTTGTTATTCGATGCGCGTGCGATGCGCAGTGCTAATGTGATGCACTGACACGGTCGCCAGGACTAATAACCCTTTCGATGAAGACAATGTACATACGACACGCGTTCGTCAGTGATTCAGCAGTCGCCGACGACAGACGTGAGGACGTGCCGCCAAATATATACTTTTTGTTTTCTCACTTTTGTTCGCACGAGGAACAAAACGCTGCACGTGCTCCGCCTGTTGTCGGATTGGTTCATTACGTCCGAGAATTCTGAAAGGCATTTTGAGCTCTTCTATCCCTAGAGGAAGTGTTCCTGTTCTTTCATCCAGCCTTTCGTGAAATATTATATTCTTTAGGGACTTTTTGGCGTGGTTTTCTTGATTAAGCTTCCTAACTTCGGGTTATTTAACTTTAGTTACTTTTATGAATATGAATAAATTGTGATAATGAAATTACTTATAAAGATTTAAATAATCCATGTACCTCTTAACACTCAGTAAGGTAAATTGTGGAATAATAGCAAACGTAATGCCTTTAAGAGTAAAAATATGTCGAGTGTGTTTTTGCCAAAGAATTAAAAAAAATATATAGAGTTAAATAAAAAACTCAAAAATAAAAAAGTGATATATCTCGAGTTGGAACGATACATACTTAAAAAAAGTTTAAAACAAGTTAAAATCAGATTGTTTCTTTCTAAGCTATATGCCACCTAAATTCGTTTTACTTCAAAAAGAATACTTTTGCACCGTTTAAAACAGAGGGGTCTTTAAAATATAACTAACAAGGAGACCTTAATAAATTCGATATCATGAGTAATATTCTCACGAATATACTTGTCATACAAACGTTTTAACAGTAAGTAAAAAAGTCCAGCCAGGTGGCGCAGTGGTATGGTCCATGACCACAGTTCACGAGGTCCCGGGTTCGATTCTCGGTGGGAATGTCTAATAAAGTATTCTTATCAATAGTGTTAGAATTGATTAATAGTTCTAGGAAAAGAATAGAACTAATGACCATAGCAGCTAAAATATAAAATTGCCATCCGTTAATATTATTTTGTTTGTATTTTGAAGATTTTCACAATCTTATAAAAATAAATATCTGAAACTCTACTAAAACTAGAGGATTCTACCATAAACGAGAATTTATATACTAATGTTCTTGTGCACCGTCGCATAATTCTTAAGAATTATTCCTACCAGAATAGTATATTATGCAACGTACATGCTCGTTGCATATATAGTTTGCAAGTATAACTAATGGTGGCACGAGCCGAATGCGATTGTAATTATCATTGTTATGCAGATTTTACCCTAAAAAGAAGCAACATTTTCATTTTATTTTAAGGGACCTTTTCCAGCTTTGCTTTATTAAGTTTCATAATTTTCATAAGCTTAGTAAGTTATTAAAACTCTCAAATAAACAACCCAACAACCTGCAGGAGCTGCAGGGCTCAACTTCGGGATGATCGCTGAAGATGAACAGGTAAAAATTGCCTATCAAGGACGAAGAAGAAGAAGAAATAAACAATTTGAAAATAAAGCTGCGATACTCTAGTAAAACTTGACCATCCTAGCAAAAACAAGGATTAAATAATAATGTTCTTTTGCATTATTGTACAATTCTTAGCAATCATGCTTTATATAAATATATATTATATAAATATATTATAATGAAATATTGTAAATTCTGTCTTATAAATCATAACTTTTATCTGTTGCACATACTTAGTTCTCAGTGCTTCGTTTATTGAAGAATGGCACCGAATGCCGACTCAGCGGATTTCTGAAAAATCCAGTCGTGTTAACGAATTGAATTTTAGAATTTGAAAGTGAATTTAATGAAGCGACAAACCTGAAATAAATGAATATAATAGATTATATTATATAATGAATGTTTTTAATAAATTAGCTTAAGTAATTAGAATTCGTAATTTATTCCAAGCCAACCAATAAATATAAAACCTTGAAAATAAATCTCTAAAATTCTCCTAAAACTAGCATAAATGAGGATTTATATATTTATGTTCTTATGCAGTCTCGCACAATTCTTAACCATCATTCCTACCAGAAATATTATAAGTTCTTTCGAATTCTAATACAAAAACTAATAAATAAAAAATCCCTGAAATAATCTGATTTAAACGTGAAACATTACAAAAACATCAGACCCACACTTTATTTTACGTGCAAAAATTATAAACACCAGCAAACTACCTTTATCCGTGTTTAATCCAAGTGAAAGTGAAGGTTTAAGCAAAATCTGCAACCGTGCATGTTATTTCCACAAAACACCCACCCATGATCACGCACGTGCCTTTCAGCAGCAAAAAACTACGGACTTGATTAAAATTCTACAGCAGCATATTGAACAGAACAGTTTATACTTCAATCGCGTACGTGGCACCGTTTGACAATATGCATGCCTCACCGGCATGCGAGTTTGGGCGAGGGCGACACGTTCGAGATTAAAACATCAAAAACATGATCGATGCGCTGCCGCCGCCGCATGCAAAAAGACGCCAGCCGACCGATGAGAGAAATTGCCTATCAACGCGCATTAAAAACCGGTGGGGATTAACGACCTGCCTTTTTACGAGGAACGGCCGTAATTTCACTCGATGATTAATTACGCCTGGTTACATCCTGCATCTTCATGTCGTCGTCCCATTCTTCGCATATAATACTACATAGAGCCGCTTGTAATATAGTTTAATATTTAAGGAGGAAGTAAATAAGTCAGCAGGAGCTCGTTGAATGCGTGGACACGACGACGCTTGTTCGTGACACGACTGCCTGCTGCGTTTTACTTGTATTTTGATGTCGTGTCTTTTACAACGCACTAACTACGTTATGCCTTTTAACTTGCTCGTTCGTTCAACGGCGGCGGCGTTTATAACGGGGACGGCTGCCATCATGTACGACATGCTGTCGTACATCTTATGCCACAGCGGCTGGCTGCGGCGCAGGAACTGGGTTAATGCATCATCATCAAGCACGTACATGTTACTTGCCTGCAAGTTCGCATAATATTGAATTAATAATCATTTTGGTGCTTTATTTATTCTTGTTATAGGTTTAGAAGATAATTTAAATTGGTTTTCAACAATTTTTAACATGGTAATAAAGTGGAGAGGGTATGCTTCAGAGGAAGCAGGACCTTTAGATAACATTCGAGTGTATTTCTTGGATGTAAACATGCAATTAGAAGAGAACAAATTCAAGTTGTTTTCAAAATAAATTCAATTACGATGTCAATTATAACGTTCGCTTATCACGATAACGGCGTGCCCCACCGGTGGGTCACGCATGTACGCTCTATCGAGCGGCGTGTCCCACCAGTGATGCACGGATTGCGGTGTGTTTAGAAATATTGATTTTTTGTTACGCCACTGGTTTCGCCCCTTATCACTGTTTAGTAAGCACGTCCCACATGAGAGGCGCTGTTGAACTCTCAAAATAATTTGTGATATATAAATAAATAAGCAGAAAAAGCGTTGAAATTTGAATTAACAATTTGAATCGGCTAGTAACACGTTAATGTTAAGGTTTTCTTAGTTCGGATGTACCCAAACTCGAATCGGTGGGTTTTGGTTCAAAAATCGGAACCGGAAAACCAAGATTCTATATAGAAATGAAATCTTTTAATCATTACGAAAAATCACGAAATACATACTAACATGTTGTATCTTCTAACTATCTTCTCTTTGAATATGAACGATTAGGAAGAGAACGGGTATTTCTCCAAATCTCTCGTTTTCGCGAAAATTACACTTCGGCTGTCAATCGTCAGTGTACTGGAGCGGAAACGATGCACAGTAGCTGCCCAGATGTGCTCAAACTTCCAATTCCTACAACTGACTGACTGACATAAATTCTCAAATGCGCTAAATGATCTAAATTATACATATTTTACGAGAAAGATGATTCAATAATGTATGACCTCACATGTAACAAATTTCATTATTGGTGTTTTTAATCTAGTAATGTGACTTTAATTTTTTACCTACTTTATAGAGATAAATTCCGAGGAAGTCGACTATGATACACATTTGCGCTTATACAATATATTATCTACTATCAACTACTGCCTAATTTATAGCCATCCGTGCAAAGTCCCTTCTTTCGTTTTTTTCATTAATTTGTTTTTGATTGCATTGTTACTATGTGCCATATAAATATAAATGGAAACAATGAATAATCTATAAATTTAAACTATTAAAAAGCAGGAATCATAACAAAAAGAACTATTAATAAATTATTGAAACATTGGATTACTTATGGAAAGTTTGGCACAGTGTAACAATGCAACAGACTAAATTATCACAGGAAAATGCGAGAAAAGAGACTTTGCACATCTCTGATGGCTATATATTTGGTAGTACAGGGCGGTGAATAATACATTGAATAAACGTAAAAGTGTTTCATAGTCGACCTCCACAAACTTCATATCTTTTAATTGGGTTTAAGTTAACGTCACATAACCAGATTAGAAACACTAATACTGAAAACATTAATACATTATTAAATCAAATAATAACCGATACTTTAAAATGAAAATTGCTCTGTTCATGATTATTCTCTAATGCAGAGGTTACCAATTTTTTTTATAGCAATGCTATAAAAATAATAGACTTTTTATAAGTTTGGAATTTGCATTTCGATTTTTTCCAGACCAGTTAGTATTTTCTAAAATACATATTTTAAATTTTATAACTAATTTATTCATGATATTTATTGTCCGTTAAAAAACAAGATAGGAAATGCATAGCGCGATGCGATGATAATACAAAAATTAAACAGAAATATGTGCCCAGGTCCCAAAGAGATAACCTATATCCACAAAAGTGATGCAAAAAAAAACTGTTGAATTTGCACTCGTGTGCGCTGAAGTACCCACTGCCATTTTTAACATAATTATTTTACGCTTGCAGTGTTGACATTTTATTCGCCGTTTTTATTATTCAAAACAACGACGCGATGCGCGACTGCAACTTTCCCCACGCTGGCGCTGGGACCGAGGCTCCAATGTTCTATTTTATGACATTACCATACAAGCGCAGCCAGCGCGAAAAATAATCGTGCAAAAAGCTAACGAACGTGCAGCGAACGCATGCTTCAGCTAGCCGAAGAAAACAGGAAAAATGGGAAAACACCCAACGAAAAGGGCTGACAGGAATAAAAAAAAACAGCACGCGTCGGGGGAAAATTATTATCTTGAAGACGCAGTGGTGCATCGTATACCCTCTGAACTTTTTTAATTCATTAGCTTAATGAATGTTTGTTGCAATATGGTGCTTTATGCTTTAACTAATTGCTTTGCAATAATAACGTCACAATCAATATTTTATTGTATTAAAATTAAAGGATTTGAAGGGATTCTTTGGTATGATTCAGGTGGTTTAAATTTGTACGAGAGTTTTACGAGAGTTTCTAACTATACTTAAAGATACAAGAAGGGTGATAATCCATAGCAAGAGGTTTCCGTTTTACACGAAATTAAATTCCTACATCTGATTAAGTTGCGTAATGCACTTTATGCGTGTTGGCGGACGCCGGGGGAAGTCAGAAGGATAGAATGAGGACTAAAACGGAGTTTTGAGGTCGCGCCCTTGCCGCAAGCGCCATCAGCGCTCGTGGGTGAATATTTCATGAAGGCTATTCGCCGGATGTCGCCTATTCGTCCCGCGGATTGTCGTTTGTCGTCCTCAGCGCTGACGGCTCTTGCAAATGCCTCGCTTCCACACCGAGCCCAGACATAAGCGATCAATTTTTTATCTATTTTTCCTCATGAATAAAAACCGCACACTGTGCATACACATTATTCGAATATGATTTACGTTGGATGATGCGTACAGCCGTACCCACATCCCGAAATCGGTAGAAGGCTAAAGTCGACGTGCAGTGGCAGTTGCAAAGTTCTGACAAAAAAAAAATGTTATGGAACTATCCACGAGCATGAGGCAACTTTTTGTCCGTTGGCCAATGAAATTTCAGCCTCTGCCCGAAGCGACAGTTTTGGAAAATTTGTTCCGGCCATTGCTAGGAAAATGTAATAGGAACATTTTCCTCTTTTCCTCATGTCAACTACGTATTCGCGAAAGTCAACATTGCAGCATCATAACATAGCAGTATGGTTAGCAAGAGCTTTACATGCCAGTGTTGGTTAGATGTGGGCAGTAGTTGCAACTTGTCGAGATAGGTTGGTATGAAAAGGTAACCGTAGACCAATACACAACAAAATAAACACGCACACCGAAAACATCTCTACACATGTTCCAGCGTCCACATTCTCTATCCTCGCCGGAATATTCTATTATATCCCATGGAAAATGTTATTTTTAATGGGGGCAAGCCCGGGTTGGTTTGGTGCATCCAATCGTTCGGAAAATTGAACAAGATATTTGTTTTCTGTGCAAACACCAAGCTTCGCTGCCGCAGCTGGAAAATGTCTGCATACTGCACGGTTGGTTGTTTGCGTAAACTTTGCTAGTTTGATCAGAAATTTGCCGGCATCCCCCCGACAGTTTCGCCGGCCATCAACATGAAGTTGCACATGTGAATATTACATCAAACATGCGCTGAACTCTAGAGAAGTGTGTATAAAACTGCTCATTTCGCGCATTATCACACTTCGTTCTGTATTTCATTTTGCGATTGGATTTTTTCATGTTTTGCCGGAGAAACGGCGCGGCGAGTCAACATTGGAGCAATTTTCATATGTGATTTACGGCCTTGTTTTTACCTCATCCTGTTTCTCTATATAGGATGAGAGTCTATGGCAGACGCTTGCTTTATTTCCACGCAAAAGGCCGGAAACCCTCGGAAAACAAAACATCTACCAGACAGTTTGGATACATGATGTCACAGATTCACAGTGTACGAAATTGTGACAGATTAAGGCGATACTAAAGGCTTCCCGGCAACAAAAAAACCAACAACGAACGAGCGTTATAAATGTTCGGGAACTGGTTCCACGCGTCGCGTGAAAAACTAAACAAATCTCGATGCTGATTTTTCTCGCTGGTGCTGGCACGGAAGTGCGCATCGCGAGCAAATACGCTCGAAAACGCCGAAAAGCGCCGCGACTAGACAAATATGCTCGATATAATAGAATCAGAACAAATCGCTTGTGACTTTACCGTCGACGCAACCAGAGGGAAAATCGAGGGTTATTCAAGAAGATACCATAACATACCTGTAACAAAAATAGAATATCGTGACACAATTTAAGCGTTTTATCATGATTATTTTTCGGGAACAAAGCGCATAAATATATTAAAAGCTGTCAGAGTATTTTTGTGTCTGAATGAAGTATGCGCGCGCAAATTTGCCGTGAAAGGTATGGGAAAGGAATGCTATATCAAATGAAAATGGTGCATTTTTTATTCAAAATGTTAAGTGGATTGTCCCCGTTGGATAAAAACGCGAATGGGGATGAAAACCGTTCGGTGGGCTACACAGCCACCGCCGGGTAACGTCTGTCTCGCTTCGCTTCTCCGGATGCGCGTTTTCCCAGCTGCCACCGCACCGTGCGCCGCTTTATATGAATACAAAAGTTATATATCTCGAAAATAGTCACGTAGTGTTTCCACTCGCTCGGCAGTTCGGTATGTGGAGAGATAGGGCAAAACGCAGCCTTTCCAGCCGACTCCCTGCAGCCCTCCACCAAATCCAAGCCGTTGGAAAAACTCTTACAAATATAATACGCCTAAGTATTACACTTGACAGAATAAAAATTTTCACAACATAGAAATACATAAAAAATTGCTGCACGTTTTGTCTATCTTGAGGATTCACCTTTATTCTACTTTATCCTATTTTAAATAGGAATGGAATAAATATTACACTGTAAAAATGAATTCTGAGAGTTCTTACTCATAAACGTATTACATTTCAAATTTTGCTTAACTTATTAATATAATCGTTACGTACTTTTAACTTTCTGGAATAGTGTTCAGACTATAGATTATTTATAATATTTCTCGGAAGAAGCATACTTACAAAAAATTGGACGTTTTGTTTATCTAGAGGAATGTCTCCAATCTTACTTTATTCTATTTCAAGTAGGAATAGATTAGATATTAATCGATAAAAATGAATGCAAAAGACTCCATGCAAATATTTTACATTACGTTAATATATTTGTTATGTATTTTCTACCAATTTCCCGGCGCCTCCACCGATTATGTACAGTTATAAAAGTAACAAAAATATTATACCACCAAGCTTATGAGTAAGAACTTGATAGAATAAAATATTTATCATCATATACATACATTTTAGAACACTGAGAGAATACTATCTTGAGGATACTCGTTTATTTATCTTTATTCTATCTTACATATTCCATCTTCCTTTCAAATTATGGACGCATAACTTAGGACTTGATGAAATAAAATATTTCTCATCAAATACATACATTTTAAAATATTACACATTTTGTATTATCTTTTATTTTACTTTATTCTATCGCACGTAGGATTGGAATAACTATTAAGCTGTAAAGTATTTAAAGTACTCTCATATTTTTCTATTTTCCCATTTTCTCTTTTTATTTATACATTTTCCCAGGAATGCAGACAGAATAAACATTAAACCCATACAGACACAAATTCTCAACGTATCTTTGAATAAATATCTCTCAATGTCTAATTGAAGAATAACAGGTAAACATTTCATTTGGTGTTACAATTTGCAATCTATCTTACGGTATATAATTGTGAAAGAGCTTAGAATAATCAATGAGAAACATTTCTAAATTATTCGGCATGTTCTGACTATTTCCTTTTCGGTGCAAACTTGTGAAATATATTACTTCTGTATTGGTCAATAAATAGTTGATATAATAAAATATTTCTCCACCTACGTAGAGTCGCAGGAACCAATTATTTTTTCCGTTGTTGACAGTTTTCTGCTCATTACAAGACAGTGCATTACAGAAACTTGGGAGAGATACCCTACAACTATATAAATAAAATAACTATAACCGTTATAATCAACTATTTCTTTTCATTTACACGTTAAGTAGCTTGCGCGTAATACACGCCAATTTACATTGCATAAGTCCCGTAAACCAAGCGATCTGCAAAATATTCCGTAGTAAATAAAATTCCATATATTCAAAATATATCTTAGGGTAGTTTTCACCTTAAAAAGCTAAAGTTTTACAGTTGACAGATTTGAAGTTCTTTTAAACCTATAAATTCATTAAAAATGCTGTCCAAACTAATTTAGGTATTTATATTCAAATATACGAGTATATTAGTACATTTATAATGTTATATTAAATTACAATTTTCAATAAATGTAACTTAAACTACTCAATTGACAGTCAGGAGACACATTTATGAAACTTGCTAATTTATTAAAAAAAATGGTCGACGATTTCTGTATATTTACCGGCGCCTCCACCAAATGTATTCCAAAGTTAGAGTTTGACATAACAAAATATTTCTCAAGGTATGTATACTTAAAAATATTACACATTCTGATAGGTCTCTACATTGAGGATAACATATTGGTTAAATAAATATGTAAGATTCCAGAAAATATACCTTTGGCAATTTTCCTCAATTATTTATCATATTAGGCTGGTTTGTACAGTAAAATTTCCAGCACCTCCATCAAATATCAGCCAGTCATATAAATAATCATTCATATAAATATATTTTAAAATAGTATACGTTTACCCCAGCATTAATAGTATATGTTGTTGTATTCTACTTTATTAACATAGTATCTATAAAACCAAAGAAGAATTTTAACATACTCTCTATTTGACAGATTTTCCCAATTTGGCTCGATATAATTTGATTTCAAATAGTTAAACAAATATATAATCTCCATTGAAATGTCATATACCAGCTAAAGTCCCAGAAAAATCTGAAAGAATTGTTTAACGAATCATCCAGCTAGCCGCTATTTCAAGCACTTCAGGTGCGCAGAATATCGACAAATCTGTTTAATGCATTATTCAAAAGGCATAGCCGCGCCCCGAATAGTCATAAATCCTTCAATTTAGTTACATCAACCCCGAAATTTGCATTATTAAATTGTGCATTTTTTAGCGAGCGCGGCGGAACTAAAATAAACCTCGACACGTCACGGCAACAAAATGTAAATTGAATTGCATTCGAATGCGAAAGCTTTTAGTCGCGTTTCAATAAATACCTAGCCGCCGTTATAAATTCGCCAACCCAAACCTTCTCCCTCTCTCCTGCGGCCATCATACAATTTCGCACATAAGGATACGCGATGCAATAAATAACACGGTCGCCGCGTGTGTCGGAAAAACGCATCATTATGTCGGCGGGTGGTTCAACGAGAAAATAAACGCCATCGCCAGTGCGCGGCGCGATCAAAAAATTCAATTTCATTAGATCAGCCATAGTTTTAATGCGATTTGGTTGCAAATGCCGTGGTGCTGCGCAAAGTGTTGAAAAGCGAGCGAACCGGGACCGTGCAGTGTCGCAAATAGGAAGTGAAGGAAAAATGAAGAAAACCACGCCACCGCAGGCAAGAAAACCCCAGCAGAGCACACGAATAGAGTGGACCCTTGCCGGCCCGGGTCCACTCTATACCTCGTTCGTGATGTGTGCATGCCTTGATGGCAACCTGGGAAGCAGTACAATGAATGGTTTTGTAGGAGAGCGAAAATGGATATTACTTGAAATGAAGCGAGAGTATAACTAAAATTATGGCCGAAATCGAGCAAAAGAATGTCGATATACTCATAAAAGCACTGAGTACCTCCGTAAAAATGGTGACGCTTGCGTTTTATCTTTACAAATTATGTTTGTTCATTTTTATGAATGTTCATTTTTATATACCTACTAGCAATTTTATTTCAATTTGTTAACGTACACACTTTTTATGATAGTAACTTTCTGATTAGTAAAAAAATATTACCTTAAAATGGCTTTCATGCTGAATCGGCTGAATTATTTATGATATTCGCAAAGTTGAAATTGAATACAACCCAATCCGAAGACAGAGTAATTTATTAAAATAATTAATGGCGGGCGAAACGACAATCCAGTCGTCTGTCCAGTCCTCGACATTTCCGAGTGCTGCCATTAAGTCAGACATGTGCAGGTCAAATGCATTAGTTCCCAAATTAGATTTGCTACTATTAGATATGGAAATTGTAGATTGTAGGCGTGTGTTTCGCACGGCGAATATGAAATATTCCAACATTGAATTAATCGTGATGCAAACTTACGCATCCGCCGCACCGTAAGCGTTGATTAATTTTAATCGAGTTATTGACGTGCAACAGCGCCATGGTAATTGATTTAGTACTCCGATGGTCAATACATTTCGAACAACAGCCAGTATAGTGTAAAATGCACGAAATGAACGTACGTGTGGCGGCTTCTGACATTCTGATTCTCAACTCAAGCCCATTGTCGTGCATAATCCCCAACGCAGCGCCGACCCGAAATTCAACGAATTTAATCATTTTCAAGGGATATGTGTGTACCGGGAAGCGTTTTGGGAGCGGTTGTAAACTGACGAGGCACACACATCCGTATGGAGCGGTGATGGCGGCACTAGCGCTGCAAATGAGCGTGCTTAATTTATTTAACGGCTTTCACTCAATTGATGCATTTACAAATTCGATCGGATTGGATTTTTCCGGGCGCATGACCTGTAATTCCATGAATGCGCCATTCTCGCATTCGCAGATAAGCAGTGAGTAAGCAACGTTGGAAAATAATTAAAGTCGTCAATTTGTCAAGCGAGGGCGGGAGGGTGCACCGCGCTGCCACCTCGCTGCCGCCTCCAATTTGCGGGTTTGATCGACGCCCCCAACCGAAAACCGCGCTTGAACGATTGATCCGGTTTGTTGTGTAACAGAGCGAATGATTATTTCGACGTGTTGTGCACTTTCAATCATTTTAATTAAAATTAGCCTAGATATACTGTTGATATTAGCAATTGATAACAATTGTTATTATTTCTTTAATTAATTTTGAAAACGTAATATTTCAACATCTATAATTATCCAAAGAAAGCTGGTTTTAAAGAAATTTTAATGAAAAGTTCGTCTCATATTTCCAATATGCCTCGGCTTTGAATTCCGAAAGAAGCTAAAAGAAGATCTAATGATTAGTTCCGAGATATGTAAGATTTCCCAGGAAAAGTCTCTTATCCTAGGAAGCAAATAGTTGAAAGCAAACATCAATAGTTGGTCTTAAACAGTTATTTCCAGTTTTAAATATATATATAACTAAAAAACTTAGAATTTTGATTAAAATTTTATTGAAACTGATGCAGGGTAAACTTTTACATTGTTTACCCAATTTTCAATACTAATTAATAGTATAATGTACCACGAGCGTGGAATGATACCTGTTATCTTATCAAGTATGATAAATGAATACGTATACAAATCATACAAATAAGAAAAGGGCATTCCATGCGATTTGCACACTATATTTTTCTACGATGATCAAAATGAAACTGAAATATGTACATTATTCAAGAGGAGTAGAAAAACCAGATTATCTGTAAATGTCCAAAAAAATAAAGATGGTCCTTTATGAATTTTTGCAGTATGATGAGTCAAAAATATCATCTGTGTGTTTGACATGTATCCGGTGAATGGTTTGCATGATAATAGGAATTTCCTCAAGAAGGGTATAGAATGTCAAAACACTGACCAAAAAATAAAAATATCCGGTTTCAATCAACTATTTTAAAATTTATAAAAAATTATAACTCAAGAACATAATTTAGTTATAAACAGTTATATTTTTTATAAGCTGGTGCTGACAAACCCATACTATGTCCTATTGTATCTACTAATTGAGGCTGTCAAATTTTCAAAGTCTCCTGTTTTCAAATTTCAAGCATAATGACTCGGCAACCCGAAAAAATTAAGTCCATCCATCGAGTACCCTTTCTATATTTTCTAACCTATTGTTTGAAACTATCCATCTACAAGGGAACGAATTAAACAGGTGTCTATTCATTATTTTCAATATTGAAACATTTATAAATAAAGAACTGTTAATTTAACATAAATCATATGATAACCTTTGGTTTTTAGATCTCTGATACGATTAAAATATAATAAATGCATCTCATAAAAACTTTCAAATAGATCTATTGAAACTAAAGAACAAAAACGCGATATCTTTTTTTTTAATTTTTCACTTTCAAATCGCGTCTCTGCGTGCGAAAACTTGCTTTTCCTCGGTCGTTTTGAAAGTTTCGTAGCTGATAAACAATTTTTCAAACAAAAATAGTAATGGTAACACCCAATTAAAGTGGTATTAAAAATGTAGAGTGCATTGCTCTCTTTTATCAAAAAAAACCTCTCATTGATCTCGTTTCGCAATGTTGTTTACGTCCAACCCAAGAATCGATGCTGCGCTTACCGTCTATCTTCATTCCGGCGGCGGCAACACGGCCTCGATTTTATCGAAAATGAAAATCAAAGGCAGCCGCCCCTCGCCGTGCTAAATACTCTCGGATAGAGTGGACCAATGCTCGGATTTTATTTGTCCTTCGGCTTAAGGATAGCTTATTTGTTTGCATCTAATTATCGGCTTCACTTTGGTTCCGTCGCACGCTACGTGTCATCGCCACCATCCACTGCGAGCGAAGGTGGCAACAGCCACCGACTAAGTTATAAAACGATGCGATTGACACGTCTTTCTATTGAACGTTGGAAATCAGTACACACACGGTGTGTACCAAAGTGCACAAAAAACACCATCGCGTTTCACTGTAGCTATTTTGTTTTGACAGCAGCAAAATGACATAGAGGTGTCCCTCGTTGTTTTTCGCCTATTTTTCCATTTTGCCGCGGAAATCTAGTGGAAGGCTTCCTTTATATTTCGTGTGTCGCGTATTTTCTATTTCACCGGTAATGTGCCTGTAATGGTCTTGTGTCCTGTCCACGTTCTGGCTACGGACAAACGTGGAAATCACCCGACAATTTATCTATCTATGAATGCAGACGTAATTTTTATCTCGTCGCTGCCGGCTGCGCGCGGAAGCGACACCGCACTGCGCAAGATGGACGCGTCTCTCCTCCACTTGTCGTTCAATTAAGGTTACATTTTTTCGGGGTGATTTATGGTTTTTGTCGACGATGTGAGAAAAATACCAGCGGCTGGGGTAGCGCGTCGCTTGTAAAAAATGTAACGTGTCTTGATTAATATTTTATGAGTACTGATGCTGAGAAATCGTCTTCAGTATGTCCAATTTTCTCTGTTAATTGCCAAAATACTTGAAGACATACTACAACAACCATTAGATAGACAGGTAGATGGATTTATACCTAGTTTTGTGATTTAGAATTATTTTAAAAGCTATTTTCCCGAGAACTAAACATACTTTCGAAAGCATACACCGAAAAGCGTTTTTTCCGCACTCTGGGGCTGGTGGAAACATGCTTTTAGCAGTAAGCGAACGTCAAAATCGATTTTCGTATGAAAGCATCGAAATACGGTTTTGACGTACGCTGGGGCAGGTGGAAACAAGCGTTTTCGTGCAAGCGTGATCCAAAATAATCAACTGTGCGTCAAAATCCTTTGGAACATGCTGGTAGAAGCTACTAATGATACGTATTATCGCACGTACTTCGTTTTTAGTCGTCAGGGCTTCCTATTAATAAAAT